>JAPQRN010000002.1:22112858-22129199 GCA_037367275.1 Coranthus polyacanthus | reverse complement strand
GAGTGCTATGTACGTAACAGTAAATATTAATAACTGTTATTTTCAATCCACATTCAAAATATTGTCGTTTTCTGACAAAATGGGGTTCGAATTGTGATTAGGCTGGAGACGTGATTAGGGTGGAGATTTATATGCAGTTCTTTTCGCTAACCAATCATAAACGAAAATCTTAGTCTAATCCCAGTTTACGTCTACGCCACCCATGTGGTTTTTTTGGGAAACGAGTGCCCATATTTGGATGAAGAGGGCGGAGTTCAAGGAGGGCGAGGGGTGAAACCGAAACTTACTGAAAACACCGACCACATTGACTAACGGTGTTATATTAAACGCCAGCAAGTATTTTCAGCTACTGAATAAATGTTAATGTAACGCAATAGAAGTTTTAGTTCTTTTTTTCCTTCCACCAACCAGCAGATGGCAAAAAGACAACAAGCATGTCGACTGATTTAAAAACAATTGAATTTATTGATCATATAAAATATTAAAAATCAACGTTAGTGTCTTGTGGTAGAATGAGGAGGGGAAACAGTCAGTATCTTCTTGTAAGGCGGCATGGGGATAGCTCGGTCCTAGGGCCAAGGGTCCACTGCACCATGTTGGTTGCTTCCTCCCTCTGTCCGTTAATGCCAGGACATCTTGTGCAACGATCACCATGGACTAGGCTGTGGCAGTCGAGTGTTGCCTTAAGACAATCAACAGAAGAATGAGAGCGAGCACACAACAAAAGAGCTACAAGCTAGCAGATCAGTATTAATATTAAACTAAATTAAACACAAACACAACTGGTGCTTAAACTATAAATAAGATACAACACAACTGGAGCTCTGCTTCAGTTCAGTTTTGCCATGTGGGAAGTCGAGAGAAGAATGTGAAGAAGAAGAAGAAGAAGAAGAAGAGAGCTTGCAGCAGTGGCTTAAATAGACCATGGGGCGGAATCACACCCGCCTTAGATCTCACACCAAAAGAAGCAAATGTGAAGTCTGTATACACACACACACACACACACACACACACACACACACACACAAAACCACTCCCAGTGCTGGAGACAGATGAGTTAAGATTGTGATACAGTTGTGTTTCATAACATCAATGTCAACGGGAGAAAAATACATTTTATTAAATAAACAAGAGCTCCGAATGTCTGACGCGGCAGCAGAGCAGCTGTCAATCAAAGCCCACACAGCACGGCAGACACAGGCGCCACTCACCCGTCAATCACAGCGGCCACTCCCATAATTATGCACGACGTTTGGCTTGATATGATTTATATGGGTGAGTTATATGAAAATTCACCCCCAGTACGATTGTCACAGAGAGAGATTAACTAGAGGGACCAGAACTGTTTTTTTCTACCAGGCTGTAAATATGTTTATTTCTGCTGTAAAGATGGCCATGTTAACATGGAGGTCTATGGGGATTGAGAACTGCATCGCCAAACTCTACGGGAATGTTCTAGAGGTAACATACAGCCAAAAGAGGACGGGACGGGACTATATTGTTCTGCCCGCACACGCTGCACAGTGCTGCTATTGGCTGGAGATACAAACACACTGCCAGAGATCCACGCCTCCGTCAGGACACATTAGAATACAAGCCTCTGAGAACTGAAAGCCATAAAAAAGTCAGAACGCCATAGGCACTGTAATTTCATGAAAACAGATTGAGCAGCCACCGATCAAACAACTTTAACCTATTTATTTAATCATTTTAATGTATTCAGTGGATTGAGTTTATGAATGTGAAATGTGCTGTACCAGTAAAACTGATTTGACCAGATATTCACAAATCTTATTTTGATTTACTTGACAGACCTCTTTTTTCATTTGAAATAAAATGTAAAAGTACAAGCATCGTAAGCATTTGGATTTCATGCAGAATCCATCTATCATTTACTGCAGTAACTGTAATTCTGCCTGTATTTTTTATGCCGGCATCCCCTCTACCTGTCCCGTCAGTGCTCGCTGACCTCCTCGTGGATAATTTCTGGCTTATCATCAGTCTTAACGTGCTGCTCGGAGGCTACAAAACCATTTAATGAAGTGATCATTTTAACTGCGTACACAGGTCGTGCTTTCGAATGTTTCCTTGTTGAATTTTTTTTTTTTTCTACAATTGACATTTGACTATGAATTTTGAGTTAAACAACATGACCGCATGACGTTTGATAATACTGAACCTCCCGATTGGCCACTCTGGTATGATGAGTGCACATCTGCGGTAATTTAGAACGTAACCTCTGTAAAACAATGAGAAAATAATGTACACTGCTGTCTCTCTTCATTCCCTCGTTCGTCTCCCACTACACATACTTGACCCTGGTGTCGCGAGGAAAGAGATTGATAATGTAAGCTGCTAACCACAGACACAGTTAAGCTACTTTTTTTTATGTAACACAGACGAGGTTTTTAATAGTTTAATGGGACACGTTTAATGAGACGCTCAACTTTGCTATCATGTAGGCATTTGTACTATTTCAAGACAACTTTAGAGAAGTTTTAAGCTTATTCATTACACCATATGTAACTTTCTAACTCTTCATCCACGTTCTCCACCTCTTTCCAAGAGATCACATTTTGTTTCCCTTTGGATGTCTCCTCCCAGTTGGATGCATCTCTAAAAAGAAGCATATAGGGGACATCCTTATTACAAATGCCCAAACCAACCCACATCACTCTTTTCAATGCCCACGAGCAGAGCTTCTGCTTGCCGTATGACCACTTCATCATAGTGGAGGGATTTGTGTGTCTCTGATCTTGGCCGCTATCCTGTCTGGGACTATAGCTCCAGGGAGGTGGGAGGGGGTAAAGTAATGGCTAAATATAGTTAGGCTCACCTCTATGCACAGCCCCAGCTCTAAAACTCCTACTCATGCAGATAATGGAAAGGGCATTTCATGGCTGATAAGAAAACTTATCAGTGGGCATTTAGCAAATATGTGGCTTATTTACTCTCATTACACCTATGGAAATGCTATTTACCCCAGCTTGACAGCTCCAAGAACCAACGCAGGGAAAGGTGGCAGCTGGTTATGCCTACAGAGGATAAAGGTGATTTGCAAAAAAAAAAAAAAAAAAAAAAAAACCCAAACAGATGCAGCGCCTAAGTGCTAAAAAGGGGAGCAGTAATGAAAGCTCGTGTTCATTTAAGCCTCCTGTCTTTTTCCAGAGGAGAGAAGACAGGACAGCTTCATCAGGCGTTTTTTTTTTTTTTTTTTTTTTTTTTTCCAGGTCCAGAAACAGGATGTATGTGCCAACGCTGTGATGGCCAGCAGGTTTATCTAAGCTGACAGAGATGAATCTCCCAGCAGAGGGCTAGGCCTGTTCAGCTGTCCTGCTGAGGGGAGCCCACACCAGGGCTGACATTAAATTATTTCAGGAGGTAATTAGTCTTCTGTTTTTCACCAAGATGCCAAACACTCGCGATCTCATGCTCTCGTGCACACACTCATGTAGCCCGTGTCAGAGAAGCCCGAAGCGCACGAGGGTGAGGGAAACAGAAGAGGACGGGGGGGGGGGTTTTCACAAAACATTCTACTTATCTTACGAGTATACAGCAGAAAAGAACAAAATAACTGCACTTTTTCGGATGTTGCTGACTTTAAGAAAATGAACAGGGAACATGTGTTAAGCTTAACAATAAGTGTCACTGCATATTAAAGGCTAAAAGTACCTCGGTTATCTCTAAAATAAAGAAAAAAGTCCCATCACCTACTTCCCTCTCAGGTTAAAATCTCAGTTTCTAATTTAGCTAATGACACTAAATTACAGAGTGCACTGGCAGACTTGATGGCAACCAGTTTCTGTTATTCAATCAGCAGACCTTCACTGAGAAGTGCCCGAGATGTAATCACAACTAGGCAGAGGTGTTAGGATTTCTTTTTTCTTTTCTATTTTTTCCTCCTCTTTCTCTTTCTTTTGCTCCGTTCCAACCTGGGGCCCTTTTTTACCTTCCATCTGAAGTCAAATTAATGTTGATGCCCTATCAAGGAAAATACGATTTGCCTGTCACATTACGAATATTGTTGCCTTTATGGACTATATTATGCAAAGTCATGCAAATTAGATACGCAGCTATCAGAGAAAACAACCCTTAATTTTGTCCTTCTGCTTTTCTTGTGTTTAGCGTGTAATATGGTTATGTGTGTTGCCAGCAAATGAAAAGTCACTTTCATGGCATATTATTTCCTCGTGTTGCTTGTTGATCAAGTGGTGCATCCACTGCCAACACTTCACTCTTAGACTCTTGGACAAACAAAAAGAAAGCCTTTATACATACGCTTTGTGCTGCGTTAGATACGACACGAGAATCACGAAACCTGTGATAACTTTGTAAAAAAACAAAGCAAAAAAAATAAATAAAACACTTAACCCGGACACGTATGAGGGCGCTTTTTGTTTATTAATCTGGGTGCTCAAGTGAAGAACGCCTTTTAAATTAACTCACGTCTGTCCGCTGGTGAAAAAAAAAAAAAAACACATAGTACCGCATGCAGTTTACAGTTACTTAGATCAGCCTGTGGCTCCGTTCTCTCATTCAGTGGGTCATTTGAGGGGTAAAGAGTAATTTACCATGAAAATCCAATTGCTTTAATCTAATTTCCTTTGATATAATTCACACTAGGCTTACAGCCACAAAGCGTTTACCTAGCTGAAACAGCGGAAGTGCCCCTGGGGGACAATTATAGTCCAGCTACAGGTACCGACTCACAGTACATTAAATAACCAGCATCTCTCGCCATTGGATTTACAATGGAATGAGGAAGATCAAAAGAACTTTAAAAAAGCATAGATGTGAAATAATGTTAAAAAATTCATTGTTATTTTTTTTTATGTTACACTCCAGCTTAGGAGTTTAACAGTGAGGCAGGGTGTTTCACAAATAAATAGCTTGGGGTTATAAGGCAAACATTATATTGCAGTTTCCTATATTCATGTTATTTTATCTTAATTCATACACTTGCTTCTGTCCTTCCCTCTCACACAACTAATATTAGTAATTATTTTAAATACGAGACAAATACTATAGACCGTGAAAAAATGTTCAAGCTGCAATTATTTATTTATTTTTCTGAGCAGAGTAATACCTTTGCGAGTGGCTCTGGACCGAGAGCCAAAATTCTCAATAACCCCCGCTGCTACAAAAATTGCAGAGGACACACTGATTAATCTGTTGCACTCCTGCCTGAGAGAGGTAGAAAACAACACAATATAAACACCAATTCTGATTCTGACGTGTTTACTGTTCCATATCCACATGGCACGGCTGATGGATTTTTGGTAATTTCTTGACCACAGGTGGTGGCGCAGCAGAGTTGCACCAGTAGAAAATAAATGTGCAAGACGGGGAATAACCCAGTACACTGTGTAGCATCAGTAGCCGTGGTAGGGCACTGTGGTAACGGTGGTCACCTCCTCTTCTCAGCCAAAAGTTACAAGCAGTTTGCTCTCCTGACACAGTAAACAGAGCATGACGTTCATTTTATTTTGGGTTAAGGATGTTTGGAACTTCGTCGAGGGAGAAAAAAAAACGGAAAAAAAAAAAAAACGAAATCACCAAATAAATATAGATGGATCGATTCCTCCTCTTTCCAGGTTTATTTCAGGTTCGTCGAGATATTAAAAGGGCCCACCCAATATCAAAGATTCATATCTGCACATCAAGGTTTACTCTGGAAGAGAATGTCTCCCAAAATACTTACCACTCGTTCAGCTGCACCTGGCACTGCTATTGTATTGATTTTATCTGTGGTCTGTTATACATGAGGAAAAGTGGACCATGATGAAATATGCCGCTATTGCCAATACTGCAGATTTCTCTCATTTACATAGATGCAGGAAATGACAGCCGATAATACATTTTACAGGACAGAGGTTTTCTGCACATACCGCATATCTGGAGAAAATAAAAAACGTCAAAACAGATCCTGGCCTTCTTATATTATACAGTTAGAAAGGCACTAAAAAGTACATCTTTGCATTGCCTTTAAATTTGGCGAATCAAGTCTTTTTGCTCTTTCGTTTGTTTGTTCACCAAACATGCGGTATAGCATTAGTAAATAGATCTTCAATTCAATTTCAATTTCTGTCCATGCAGGAGACACATTAAAGCTTCAGTGCATGATAGTTTACCTCTCGGCATATTGTAAATGAAGTGGTCCGAGAGGAAACGAGACAAGACTTCTGCACCTCCTCTTGACTCTTTACAGACTGTAGAAGATCTATCCTGTGCTGCAAGATTTTTCCCAGGTGTTTTCAGGCCGGTAGGGGGATAAAATATGTGAATGATAGCTTTAATTACCGATGGCTGCTAAGATTACGCCAGACTCGACTCTACTACCGTACTCGTGGCAGCTCAACATGGAAGCTCACCTAACTGTGATATTTTGGTTTCACTTTTCCATAGCGGCATGAAAATGCGTCATAGCTTTAGCTCCTGCAGCTTGAAGTCATTTTGTTTGCTCTGCTGCTAGATTTTCACCTCCTCATTTTGGCCTATATCAGAATTTTACAAAACGGGCACAGGCCAGGAAAAATGTGCCTGAAACCAACAGTTCCTTATTATAAGGTTAGTGTGCTCACTCTGTGACTAAAATAAAGCCTTTCTCCATCTCTCCTTGATGATGTAGTCCTCTGTGACTCCTGGCGGAGATGAACCAGGCCAAGAAACATGCAGGGACCATGTGACCTACATGTAAAGTCCATGTGACCTCATAGTTCCAGAGGAGCGTGTCATGTGAGGGGTCTTTTCCCTGCGGTTTAAGGGCTGTCTATGTGACACGTGATGCGGAGCGGTCACACGTCAAGCTGATTGCACATTGGATGCGTGAAAAACTGCAGGAAGAGTGAGAAAATAGCAAAGGTGTGTCGTGCTCTCCCCTGCAGCCTTGACATTAGCACTTTGTGCTTGTCCTACTGCTGAACCAAACCATTTCAGACAAAGGGATAGGGGGGTTATTGATTGTACTCTCAAGCTGCTCCTGTCGTTAACAGATCCCAGACAGAGGGATTTAGTGAAACCTGTCTTTGTGCTTGCATGGTAAATCACAGCAGGCCACCTGTTTTAGTATCCTTTACTTATTTTATTTCACAGGTCTGTAAGCCACTTCACAGATAGACTTACTTCACTCCGAAGCCATTCAGCACGGCTGACCTGCACTGGTTGAGAGCATGCGCATATTTCTGTGCACACCCACACATGTACACCCGTCGCGGTCACACACGCGCACACGTTTTCCCAGCGGTTTGTCATTTCTCAATGTCATTTTTAATGAATTTGAGACCACATTAAGTCATATCCGTCTCAAATCATAAACCTCCATAATAATTTGGAGTGATAGAAGGGATATGCTCTGCCTGTTGCCAAGTCTGTAATTGTAATACACTGGGCAATACATTTGAATCATGTGTTTTAGCCATTGCACAGTAACATCTGAATATTTGACTTTTTGTGAAGCATATAGTAAATATATCCAGTTACAGCTCAAAAAAGCCTAAAGTGGTCAAATAAAAAGCACATTTGCCTGCTTTGTTGTTCAAACACGATCCCGAGATAAATTGCTGTATTGACATGTTTATTTAATATAATAGCCTATTTTGAAGGTGAAAGGAAAAAGCAACAACAGGAGAAGCAAGATTACAATGAATAACAACTCTATTATGTCACTTGTCCTCTATCTCTTGTTTCCCTTCCTCTCTCTAATCTTATTTCACAGGGGACCACAGTGAGGAGGAAGGAAGTTTTCCTGTGGTATCACACAAGAGACTAGTCTTCCACAGGAGGAAAAATGAAGCGAATAAATAAAGAGAAAATCGAATTCATTCAGCCGTTGCAGTAGTGCCAGCCAATGAATCAGCAGAATAAATTCTCTCCAGAGATAAACAAACATGATATTTCAGCTGGGAGCTACAGGACGGAAGGACCGCTGTCGCTCTCGTAAAGTTCAGAGAGCTCCGGACCGTAAAAGGAGACGCCTTCTCAATCAGGAAAGCCTCTGGCAGGGAGGCCTTTACAGCTGGAGCTATGTGATGAAAACACACAGAAAACTGCTCTGAACACATCTGCACACATGCCCCGGAGCAGGACTTTAACACCTCAGATATATAGCCTCATATAGAAAACCATTAAAGTGGGATTTTGAAGCACAAGTGTCTTCCAACACACTGTCAACACACTAAGTGCTCGTAGGTTTGATTTACACGGCCGCGCACCACACTGTACCTGTAATAATAAAACACGGAGCTGTGTCTTGGGTGGAGACATGCAAAAAAAAAAAAAGAAAGAAAGAACCTTTTACTGGCTGGTTTTTCTGGCTCGTGTAAGTATCCTGTACTTTTCAGAATATACTATAAGCTCAGTGCCCTTAAGTGATTAAACCTATATATCAGCGCGAATAGGGAAACATTTGTGCTGTCCATGTTTTGGCTCAGAGATGATAACAAGACAACAGTGGCAGCCAGAGTCAACATTTATGCCGTTGACTTTAAAGGTCAAAATCTTGTCCATGTTCCCTTGCCTTTTTTCGCACCTTCAGGCGGAGGCACGAGCTGTGAGATGTGAGAGAGCCACTCGTGTGAAGTGAGACTTGAAAAGAGAAAGCTGGAGGCCGTGCAGAATACACATTTTGAGGACAGGGGGAAAACGTACATGTCTACTTAAGTGGTTTGCTAATTCAAAAGAAATCTTGAACTTCAATTTGAGTTGGCGTTCAAATAGAAAATCTTTCAATACTGTTGGAATTTTCTTTTTTTTTTTTTTTTTTTTTGTGGCAGGCCTGGGCTATTTTGTTTATTTAGCAAAAATATGTCTGAGTCAAACTTCTTGGCTGAGGTTTTGCCTCTGCCTAATTTATTGGATTGTTTCCAAACACACACAGAACTCTTGCCTTGACAGGTTAAATGGTTCCCTAACACAGAAATACATTACTTTGGCACAGAGAGAGTATTTTGGAAGAACAGCATGGCAAACTGCAGAGCTGCTAGTCTCTCGTCTTGCTTCAAGGAAACAACACATAATTGGTCTCGGCACTTGTTCTGTTAGTGCTGTATAACACTTGTATTGGGATGTCAGCTATCTTTGGAGATAAATGGATTCCTGTGGAAATAAAAAGGGCAAACCGCACAGTTTGATTTCTTCTTTTTCAGTGTAATTACAATGATGACATTTTTTAAGCAGAATAACATGTAGGGACAAAATGAGCACTTGAACAGGTTCTTACGTGCAGATGTGAGTGCCATTTCTGCTGCTGTTTTTTTTTTTTCCCTTTTCTTTCAGTGCATTTCTACTCGCCGGTATTTAAGGACTGAAAGATGAAGGCTCCATCCCACCAGAGCATCTCACTCAAAATCGATAAGAGCCACCGACATTGTGAATGACTGAGCTATCATCCTTCACTATTTATAGCGCGTGATGCTCCGTGAACCATGAAATTAATAAATAGCATGCTCAGTAATTGCCTGGAAACCAAGCGCTGTGGCAAAGTGAGGTATAAAATCAGTGGCATCAGATGGGGTTTCTAATAAGTTGTCACATTATTGTCAATGACCTTCAAGCAATTAAAACAGTAGAGGAGTAAAAGAGAGGCTGAGCAGGGGGTGCGGGTGGAAGGGGGAATAGAATAGGGAGGAGGGGTTAAGAACAGCTGAATTGATGGGAGTACAGGGGGACTCTATTAGGACAGAAGGATCTTCATTAAAAGGTACTGACTGAGAGAGCGAGAGCGCTTCGCAGAGCAGCCGGTTTGCCGATGGCCCCATTTAAGCAATCTTTTGCTTAATCTGACGATGGTGACACTGAGGGCTGTATAAAATCAAAAGCTGTTCCATTCAACCAAACGTCAGGGGGT
This sequence comes from Coranthus polyacanthus, assembly GCA_037367275.1. NCBI lineage: Eukaryota > Metazoa > Chordata > Actinopteri > Kurtiformes > Apogonidae > Coranthus > Coranthus polyacanthus. The sequence continues at coordinate 22,119,355 of JAPQRN010000002.1, read as the reverse complement.
AAGGAGAGAAGCAGTTTGCTCGATGAGCTCAATGAACACCGCTGGTTGCTCAAGGTACTTTTTTTTAATAACAGCACTTTAGTGGAACTAGACTGCAAAAAGAAAACTGTACCCATGAACATAAAAGGGAGGATTTTACACAGCATACAATCCAACTACCAAACACTTGGCTGATTTTACAAGCGCATATTATCAGCGAGCAGACAGCACCTCAGAGCAAGAGGTAACCTAATAAAACATAAAATGCACATACTGAGTGTTCACACTACACTAATAATGAGGTCACACTCAACTCAGACCACCACAGAACAGGATTTGGATGATTGGATTCCCACTCCATTTTGCGTGTATTTACACCAATGAAAATCATTATTAGACCACCTGAAATTGAGGGTCATTCTGACATAAGCGTATAAGCAGTATCGTAAACCCTAGCCATACACACAGCTTGCTATGGATCAACTGTTCCAGCTCATCACACTTACCAGACATTAGTACATCGCCAAATGTTCAAGCCTCCGTCATGCCAAACGCTTTCAGGACAAATTCCAGAGAAAACAGCCACAGTAATAAGCTTCGACCATAACACGGCAATCAACAGTTTCTAAGCAAATGAGACACAAAAAACTTTGTCTAGTGTGAGGTGGGCAGCAGCTTAGACAATAAATTAAAACTTTTAAAATAGGAAATATCGAAGTGGAAAATCACAAAAGACCATGAACTTAGAATACAGGTCCGCAGGAGAGAATTAAGAGATCATTAGTTTTACTGTCTACAAGTATGTGTTTGAATAAAATGAACATTTTTGCTCTTTCTAGAAACTAGTGACAACACCTCTCCCAAATCTCAAATTAAAAAATATTATCATCAGCATTTATTTGCAGAAAATGACAAAATACAAAAAGTAGTGTTTTTAGACCTTGAATAATCCACAGAAAACAAGTTTATATTCATTTTTAACCAACACAATACTAATGTTTTTTTTGTTTTTTTTAACTTGGGAAGAGTTCAGAAATCAATACTTGGTGGAATAACCCCTATTTTCAGTCATGTCTTGGCATGCTCTGCTCCAGTCTTTCACATTTCATTTGGGTGCTTCATGCCACTCCTGGCACAAAAAAATGCAGCAGCTCGGCTTTGTTTAATGTCTTGTGACCATCCATCTTCTTCTTGATCACATTCCAGAGGTTTTCAATGGGATTCAGTTTTGGAAATTTGGTGTGGTCTCTTCATTTTTTTCCCCAGAACTGTAATGTCTACCGTCATTCACTACAGGTACAAATATGCAAAGAGTTTTGATTTATAATGATACTGAATTGAAGGCTAGTTTCCCCAAGTGCCATCTCTGTTAGGGATGATATGGCTCGATCTGGTAAAGCGCGAAGAGAGTAATGGATAGGGAAGTAAAAGCTGTCTTTGGTATACATATTTACTTAAATACACACGCCGGGACACTGTACACTTACATGTCAGGTCTTCCGCTTAGTCTAAAGGTGCCTACAGACTGAGATTTCAGCAGTCTTACAAGTTTATTCAGCCACACTGTGCAACGCAGATCTAATAAACCTGGGTACGACATGTATGCAGACATGAGATGAGAACATCCACTAAATCTCAGGATACGACTTAAGCCAATGCAGAGTAAATCGTCATCACTGCACTTCCTCTATCTGTGCCTCTATAGTTGTAAACATTGAAGCTAAGCGAATTATTTTGCTGTTACAAAAGTGGTATTTATGTATGTGGGGGAAAGACAAAGTCAAGGTGGAGGAAGAGAATGCAGACTAGGTTGTGTTGTGGGAAAAGAGGCCACTTTGGGATGGTACTTCTGCAAAGAAAGCTTGAGGTTAGTGTTTTAGCTACATAAAGTTACACGTCGCTTTGATCAATGTGTCAATACACGCTGCCTTCCTTAAGTTCGTTAAGCAGACGTAGCAGCAGTCACACTGTGAGATTGTCGTCCTAATGACACTCTCAGAATTTTGTCTTCGGTCGTAAGATCACGACAGTGGCCGTCTGTGAACCTCTCTCACAGTGCTACACAGGACGACCGTTTTTTAGAAGAAATCGCTACGTCTTCTCATTTTTCGTCTGGTACGGCGGATGCTTACCTTAAAACAGCAGGTTCTCTGAATTCAGCTGTATTTCTTGAAGTAAGATGGACACAAAGTTCAAACATCATTCAAATCTCTACAATAAATGATCTTAATGTTCCACACTTTTGGCTGAAAATGTCTTCTTAAGTCAGCAGAACTGTAAATATACTGGATGACAAACCCAGCATATTTTATTATTTAGTAGGTATAGTAATAGTAACTTACTTACTATACCTACACTACAACAGGAAATGCACTTACCTGCAAAGAAAAGACAGAATATTAGCTTTATTTGAGTTCATTAGAAGTGCACACTGTTCTGTGTGAAATGAACAAGCAACCTCTCATTTATTAATTAGTCAACCTCTGTACCTGTGGGCCAGCCTGCCATACTCTGATGTGATTGATGGAACAAGAACAAAGGAAGGGGACTATGATTACTGATGAGAATTATAAATACATTTCAATTAATAAAAGCTCCCCATTGGTAACTGTCTTACAGGTCTTGCAGGTACTGCAGGTGTGTAACCGGTGAATATTGGCTGCCCCGGTACAGGAATAGAACAACAGCAATCATCAGTGCTATTCTAGGTGAGTGAACAGAGAAATAGACAAATTGAGGAGGAAGAGGCAGAGAGAGCGAGCGAGCGAGTGAGTGAGGGTGGGTGGAGAGAGAAAGAAAGACGAGGGTGGATATCGCCCAGTGCTCTTTAATAACCAGGGCAGCGGAGGTTCAGGAACTAGACATGAGCAGCCCAGTGGACACTAGAGGAAGGGCAATGGGGTCGCACAGCTCGGAGGGGGGAGACATACAGCATCGCACCCACAGGAGATTGATGTGTTTCCCAGCAATCTACAAGCCCATAAAAAAAGGGCACGGTCTGTGTGCAAGCTTAAAAACCAACAGGGGAATTGGTGTGCAAAAGTTCATCTGGCACTGTCATAACACTGCAGCATGACAACATAACCTAATAACATCTAGCATCACAGGTAGAGCAGCTATTTTATACTCAAGTGCACTACGGAAAGGTAAAATATTTATTTCCCTTACGACGGCTGTAAACGCGTACATTTGCTAAATTAACTTATTCCGGGAGAAAAATGTCAAACATCGATTCAGCTTGATGCTCCTGATGCACCTTGGTATGTTCAAAACTGCCCTTTGGAGTGATGCTGTCAAGAGGAATAAAATACAGTGTCTGCTGGTGTGGACGCAAACACTGACGCCTTCAAACTTTTCTTTTCTTCTTATTTGTCCGAGCCAGTCCGTGATTTAGTTTTAATGCCTCGTTTAGTGCACCCACTGATTTGCAGATACTGCAGCTAAATTGTTCTATCGACAAAAGACTAGACTGTTCTCTCACATGCTGTACAAATGCTCATTTACCAAACCGTTTTGTCCACGCAGTAGGCGAGTAGGCAGTGAGTGAGCTGTAGGACAAGAGGTGGCTCTGACCAACAGACGTACATGAGATTAGCAGTTTAATATCGTAATACGGTTGATTATTTGTGGGTTTTAAACTTTTCTTTATGGTTCTTTATGGTTATGGATAAACACTTGAAATCTAGAGGCAGAACATTCATAACAATCCTAATGATAAAACCTTTTCTTCAACATCGGAATATGTCAAATGGAAGTGCAATAATCAGCATTATCGCAATACGTCGTGTATGTATGTTACAAAGCTATATTGCGATGTGATATAAAATTCCGCCTACGTTTTATTGCCTGGCCCTAGTTGCTCCAAAGCTGAAGAGGACTGATGTAAATATAAAACTACTTTAGGATCATTCTGCAAAAGCTGAAGAACTGTAAACATTTCGAAACCAACAGATGACGCAGGCTTAAAGCTGTATTATGTCATATGTCCCCTTTAAACATATAAACAACTAGGTCTGTGATATATCTTGTTGACTTGAGTACTTAGATTATATCACATGGTTTCAACAACGTTCACATTCCATAGTTTTATTCAGTGTAACAGCCCGTGTCCTTTGGTTGCCCGTCAATGGCACCACAGCCCCTTTACTAAGGTTTGTCAATACTTGTGGCTATTTCATTATCATAAATGACATAATGTTTATACACATCGTTCAGTGTGATATGAATAAACATACATTGCCTCGTCTCTAAACGTTTCACCTGCACTGGTGGGGGAAAACAACAACTCCCATGATCCCGCCCTACTTCACAACATCTACTACTATGTCTTTTATTATTGTTTTTGATTGAGTGGCCCCTAGCGTCTGAAATTATACACTGTTCGTTTAATACATAACACAATATAACAAATTTATTACAGCTACACTTCAGGACTACAAAGGGCAACTGTTACGTACTCAAAAGGCTTTGTCTTCAAAGAGCTCCAGCTCTTTGGCTCCCACCTACGTATAGAAGGTTGCAAAACCCAAGGTAATTTTCAGTATTTCAAAGGAGCATTTGTGATGACACTCTAAGTACATGTAACCTCCTGAAGGACAACACATTTGAATGCAGGTCCAACTCTGAATACACTGAAGTACAAGCCTTTATTCTAACTCAAGCAGTGTAAAATATCTCGTTCGGTGTTTAAGGGCCAGAGTATCTCCCAGCAGGTCTCTGTGCATCTTCCTCCGCACACAGTCTATTGTCTTTTATAGTTGTATTGTCTTTTTTGCTTGCACTGGAAGATCAAAGAGCATTTTGAACTGTGGCGCCTTGTTTCAGAGCAGTAAGGACGGTTGCATGAGCCTCTTCAAAGGAAGACAAGTTTTATTAATCACTACAACGTCCATGTCAACACTTGCAAGGAAGTGAGAAGAATACATTTAAAGCTTAACATTGATGAAATATTAGCCCCAAACCTTTGATTATGCAATGTTCACAGGAAACGATGTAAACCCCTCAAAATGGCTCAGAACCTTTGTTATTTGTTTCAAATGAATTAGAGGTATTCACTTGCGTTTTCCTAATAAATAATAATAACAAAAAAATAAATAAAAAATGAGGGAAACTTGAGCAACAGCTCTGCTCATTGTGGCCCCATGAAGAGGCTTTTACTCTTGAGCACAGGGAAGGCAGTGATCATCATGCACCTGCACCTCTCAAAAAAGAGAGCATCTTGAACCCATTCTTTGCTGCAGAGTTATTCCCATGATGCTTTTTTCATGCTCCAATCGCTATGTCAACCTGGCCAGAGAGACAGGGAATTTTTGATTCAACACTGCCTCTAGTGGGCTGGGTCCGCACATCCAGAGATATATAAACAGCTGCAGTACAGTCCATAGCAGATGCTGCAGTGAAAAAAAAAGGTTCATTAGATATATCTCCTGAAGCTGGTGGATGCTCATATTGAGCTCCTCTCATACAGGAGAGTTCAACTCTTATCCGGGTAATGTGGTTAATCAATTAGAAGTCCTTGTCCCCTGGGGGTTTTCACATTAACTTGAGTATAGGTTTTCACTTAGAGTGGATCAGTGATCTCTGCAGTGGCTTTCCCCTCCAGACTTCTTTCATTATCTAAAATGAGAGCATATTGAAGGAGGGCACCAAGGTGCAGTAGGTTGGCACTGTGGTGGGGAGATTTGCGCGAGCGGGTCACATTCACATCTCCTGCCTCACCTCAGTGCTGAGGTCTGTGTGAATCCATCAAATGATATTATCCATCACCATCAGCTCTCTGCTTATAAAGAGAAATGACATAAGCTGCATTTGGAGGGTATAAAAAAGTGACTCAGACAACTGTAGTATTCAGTCAATGTCAAAAAAAAAAGAGAGAAAAAAAAAAAAAGAAAGAAATCAAATCATTGCGGCTCCTCAATCCTCCCCCACTGCAGTCTTGGTTTAGAGGAATCTATTCAAAACTCACATAATTCCCCGCATTCATTCTCATCCATACAAATCTGTTCATTCTCTCTAGCACAATATTCTATTCAGTGTTTTCTCTCTTAAATCTTTATGCCTGGCCTTGCTCTCTGTCTCTGGTCTGTTGCAATCATCCTTTACAGGACACTCCTGCTGTTCCCTGTCAACCAGACTTTGTCCTCCATTCAATTCTCCATTTTCACTGCAGCTGATAAAAAAAAAACAAAAAAAAACCCTCAAATAAACAAAGTGTTTTAAGACACAACAAGCAGGTTCAAAGAAGACTAGACCTGTACTACACGTCATCAATCGTGCGTTAATGACAGGGACCTCAAGAAACCGGCAACGTCAAGCATATTTTTTAGTATGGTAGTGATATCTTAAAAAAAACAAAAAAAAAAACATTACATTCAGAATGCACTTTAAAGGGTGTACACAAGATGTACTTTTCTTAGTAATGTCGTGAAAAGCTTTTCTTTATGTCAGTACATTTAATATGTGCCTTTTAGCATAACTGAGTTTCTCTCTCTCTCTTTCTACACACACACACACACACA
>JAPQRN010000002.1:22085698-22112758 GCA_037367275.1 Coranthus polyacanthus | reverse complement strand
TGTCAGTACATTTAATATGTGCCTTTTAGCATAACTGAGTTTCTCTCTCTCTCTTTCTACACACACACACACACACATATATATATATATATATATATTATGCAGCTGTAAATCTGTCCATCAATATGTTGAATGTGTGATAATGAAAGAAAATGATGCCTCCCTTCTGTACATTTTTCAGCTACATGTTTCTGGAAACAAATGAAGTGTTGGGATGAACGCAGTCTTACTCTAAATTTCTAGTGTTCTTCTGATTTGTTCTCTGATATATCTGTCTCTGATCTAGTACTATTTGTACAGTTATACCAGAATTCCTTCATTGCCACCATCATCACCTAAAGGCGGAGTGTGTTAGAGGGATACTGTGTATTTGAAAAAACTGAACGTATTATTCATAATGATATAATCACGTAAGAATCGTGTTTTCATTACCTTAGAATGAGTCTGACTGTGTCTATACTTTGCTTTTTTCTCTCCCCTTGCCACTTACCCCAACCGGTCGAGGCAGATGGCCGCCCACCCTGGGCCCGGTTCCGTCAGAGGTTTCTTCCGTTAAAGGGATTTTTTCCTTCCCACTGTCGCCAAGTGCTGGCTCTTGGAGGATTTGTTGGGTTTTTCTTTGTAAAATATTGTAAGGTCTTGACCTTAAAATGTTAAGTGCCTTGAGAGGATTTTGTGTTGTGATTTGGTGTTACATAAATGAAACTGAATTGAATTTACAGATGGAGTACTTTGTCTTCCACAGAGTCCACCATGTCGCACCACCGCAGTAGCGTGGAATGGACAAACTAAACACTGGCTCCAGACCGGGCCTTTCATGTTTGTTGTGTTTTTAGTGGTCACTGTAGATTCTCCTACCTGCTTTGAAGGGGAGGATGAGCTGAGGGGTATTCAGTTGATTGCAACAGTGCACCATCAAGCATGACCCTTTTGGGTTGCCATAAGGCGGTTTCACATTTCCTCAGTGAAGAGGAAATTATAATTACGTTTTGGTTTTTATCTAGAGGACAGTAGTGATAAAAAAGTGTCTCCAGAGGGCATTAATATTTGTACCCACAGACAGTACTTGGAAAGAGGGAATCCTGTAAAATCCTGTGTTTTTTTTTTTTAAAAGGGAAAGAACAAAAATTGTGCCCTTCTGTTCATTTTCCTGCCACCACGATGCCTAAATCTCATCTGTCCTCCAGCCTCCATCCTCCGATCTCCCTTCCATCATTGGCTCCCTGTACCAGTCTGTTCCCCTTCCAACACTCCATCACAGCGGCACGGAGCCCTGGAGATGTCTCCCTGCTAAGGAGTGATGTAGTGGGCCACGCTAACACACCCTCTCGGCCACTATTATTAACCAGGCCCAACCCTCATTTCTCAAGGCCTACAGAAACACACATGCACAGACATAGGGCACACAAAGGCACACAAAAAATCCAGAAAATAATACATGCCCACAAAGCCCAAACAAGCACTTCACTTAATTCTTCAGTGGAGATAAGTAGAAATTGCATGTTTTCATATGTTAGAATTAATGTATCAGCAACTACATGTGAAGACAATCATTTCGTGGTTAAATTAATGAATTAGCAGCAGTGCATTACGGTGATGACAAGACTATTTTTCCTCAGTTTCACAAATGCATTGGCCAATGATAAAAGCAGTATTATTACCACAGTATGCAATATTCAAATAAGAGATTTGTCATGTAATGAAGAGAATTACATTTCAGACTGCATGTATAATTCATTACCATCAACCTTAATCTAGTACTCAGTGCTGCACACACAGACTGCAAATGAAGGATAGAAACACACAAGTGCATTATCTATTTCACTAAAACTACTGTAAATTAAAACTCAATTACATCCCATATTTAGAACGATTTTTGCCATTTGTAGAGGCACGTCCAAACTTCCAGTATCTGACACTGGTGGGTTTCTACACTCGCACACACACTGTATGAAATTGAGTTTTTTTTTTTTAAATCTCCTACTGCGGTGCATGACAAAAAATAGTTTTATTTTCTGTTGATGTGTTGCAGAGTGTATTTTCTTGCTTGACTGGACTGGTATTCCTTCATTAGTCAATCCCTATCAGCAGAAATGCCATTCCTGAATGTGAGTGAAAGAGCCTTAGCCTTCCAGTGGTGTGTATCGAATTCCGTTACCACCTAGTCCTGCTAGTGCTGCTAGCTAGGAAACAGAGTAAATATAACTGCTCCCTCTGTAGCCCACCAAGGCATTGATTTATACATAGCCTACTGCAGCTGGGAGCAACAAATCTGAGGGGAAGTCAGCTTATTCATAGAACAAAAATATAGTTGTTTCGTACACACATCTCAGAGGATTTGATTCAGTATAGATGAGGGCTGTCAGAGCAGTGTGTAGCAGTGGGTGCCTGCTCGACACAAATGCACTGTAAGTCTGTAAAACAATGCCAGTTGATGACATTTTTCAAGTGTGTATGTTTGTGTGTGTGTGTCTGTATCATACTGCCTTCAGAGACGAAGGGTGATGCTCTGCATACTTGTCGACGGTACATTCACATTTGCTTTTTTTTTGAAAAATGCGGATTTAAGGTTAGACACTTATCTGGTCGTGTTGCGGTAATGCTTCACATGGCACAAAATCCTAACTCAGAGAACAATTAAACAAAGGGAAGGGGAGAGGAAGAGACGGATATGCATCTTTCAATGTTGCGACGACAAGCGAGTGTTTGAAAATACAAAGAAAGCGAGAGCAGCATGGGTAACAGCGAGGGACAGATGGGAGGAAAAGAGAAGCGACAGATGACAAAGACTGAAACAGACAGAGACGGGGAGGGGAAAAAAGAGGAGACAGGAAAAGTATAAAAGGCACAGGTCGGGAGTACGTTCCTCTGTTGTGAGAGAAACCTTGTTGAGTGAGCCAGTGGCTGTGGTGTCTGGCACAGCATCAGTCCATGTGATCAGACAACGGGCGTCTGGCTCATCACCCAGTCACTTTGTTCCCCCACCGAGAGCCTCAAGGCCTGACTGCCTGACTGACTGGTGGCTGACTGGTGAGAGAGAGAGAGAGAGAGAGGGAACGAGAAAGAGAAGAAGAGGATGCCCGCCGCTTCCATTCATTCTCACTGAAGAGGAAATGTGAGGCAATTAAAACTAGTGCGAAACATAGGCTAAAATTAGCTTTCCCATGGGTCAGCGAGGCAAAAGTCGATAGTTCAAAGGATGGGTTCTTGTTCTTCCTCACTCACTGTCTGTCACACATGTATAAAAACAACACCTACACACACACACACACGACAGCAAGATATATAATGGCTGTCCTGTGCACTGCCCTGCAGGCCATGATCCCATTGCCCAGATAGAATTCCTAATTGATGTGACAAAGTGCCTGAGAGTGTCCCGTTTCTCCGGAGTGGTTTTCTAAAATGCTGTTCCGACCTCATTCTCCCCTCTCTCTGTCCTTTTGTATGCTATTCCTTTCGCAACCACGTGTGGTTTAAATGGGGTAAAAACAGTCTCTTGACATCCGACGGTCGGATATTATTATGATCGCCGAATATTGACCGTGGCCGCGCGGCGGGCAGGAATGAGAGTGCAAATCAAACATCAAAAAGCTTGGCTATAAAGCGATAGTCTTTGCAGATATGAAAAGCATAGCAGCGCGTCAGCTTTCATCTTGTAAGATAATAGTCCAGTCATCGCTGTTAAGAGGACATGGCTTTAGAGTGCAAAAGGAGATGGGTTTGCCTGTGGAAGCTTTTAGGAGCTGTCACTCTGAGAAACATGACAGCATCGCTAAAAATAATGCCTGCTTATAAACTCAATGTCAGGGTCTCAGGGCGTGTTAGGTGTCTACTTAAGAGACCGCAGTCTAGAAAAACAACATTTGAGCATGACTGTGCACGCGCATACACGCAAACACTATCAATCTCAGTGTTACATTTCACTGTCAACGGGCAACAAACATAGAATGACACAAGCCGACCCATTCTTTGTTTTCTTGTATCTAGATGGATGTTCTTGTTGTGTTTTGTTTCCCATTAATTAAGTGTGGGGGTGTTGGTGTCAGTCACTATTAATTTGGAAGTGGTGATGCGCCCGGCTTTGTTTGTCAGTCTTCCTTTATTACACTACACTATTGTCACTGAAAATCATGATTAATTTGTTGAATTTAATGATGTATAATTTGGCAATTCCATTTTTTTAATAGCTGTCAACTTGACAGCAGTGGGACGAAATGCATTTTGGAGGCTGGCTTTAGATGGAGGCTGGGTTTGGGTTTACTAATTCTGATTTGGTTGCTTAAATTGTTTTCCAACAATTCAATTATGGCAAAAAAAAGCTCCTGTCAGATATTAGAAGAAGTTTTGTCGAGGTTTTGCTGCATTTCTCAGTGGCAGGTGTGTATGAGTTCCTTTGCACATGGTCTTCTTTGTGACTGCGTATTTCTTGAAGCCGAAGCCTGAATGCAACTCCCGCCAGTGTTGTTAAGAAAATATGGCCCTCAACACAACTACACATCATTGAGCTACTGGAGACAGAGTTCAGAGCTTAAAATCACCTTGTTGTATGACCTTTACTGCCTTATAGGTCCTTTGTATTGTAGATCCGTTTGCAGGACAAAAAGACATTAAGTGACAAAGGTCAGCCATTCACTGACCTGTGCAAAGAGATCAATTCAATGGTGGAGGAGATTCACTAATGCCTCTATCAAAGGCTGTCTGAGGGCATGCTCACCTGTACCAGTGCACGCATGTCGGCAAGACCTGATTTGTGTGTCTGAGCCTGTGAGGGTTTGTGTGCATGTGTTTGTATGAGTTACCAAACACCCAGCTGCCGTGTGTTGGAATTCAAACCTGTTTACCCCTCAAAAAGTCTTGATATGGGCTATTTACATTCTGGAATGAGAAACAGATTCAGATAGGGACAGTTTCCAAGCCCCATTATGTGCCGTCACTTTCAAATCAAAATCAATTTCCCTAGCCCCCGTTGTCCTCCTCTTGGGCTAAAATATTTTCTCTTCGAGTGTGTCTGATGAAAGGTTTTCTTTGCACAGCCCCCGAGTCCAGGGAGCCGGCGTGCCAAGAGGGGAGGCAGTTCTGCACGCGTGTCACCAGAACACGTAGGGAATGCGAGATAGAAGAGAGCAGTCAACGCTGACCTAAGCTGCCCTGCACTGCTGTGTTTGTTTAGAACAGAGAGTGAGTGCTTCATACTAAAGACAGATAACATCACCACCAGGAAACACACAGACGCACACACACAGACACACAAAGACAGAAACAGGGAGACATACCAGCCCAAAAGTGCTTTTCTGTTGTGGTGCATGTTTACTTGTGATGTGTGGTGACTGAGCGCTGTTTGTTCTCCTCCCCATGCTTGATCAGGTTGGATGAAATCTCCTTCTCCCTGCCGATGGCAGCGGCACAGTAGCGGAGGGGGGGATACTGATCTGTCAGCACACCATACAGACAGCACTTAAGAGACTCAGGGTAATGGCTGTTTGTAGGCCCTGTTAAAAACCCTCCCCTGTTGCTGAGGCTTAGTGTCACTTAGGAGGAGGGTGTGATAGATGCAGCACAAACTACAGGGACTCTAACTAGATGCCTGCCAACTGTAAAGACAAGCTTTTGTCTATAGAAATAACAAGAATGCAATGGACATGTAAACCCTCAGCTTCCTCCGGCTTTAGTAAAACATTACCCCCTCTACTGGTTCATTGCGTTCGCTTTCCACGATGCATGGAAAGTGACATGAACGCTGTGACAGTTTAATATTTGCGACTAAACATTCACAAGGAACATTCACATCGAAAAATGTATTTATCACCTTTGTGATAAAGGTTAAATGAAATTTCTGCCAATATCATATTAGAACTACATTTTATTTATTTTACAGGAATATAACAGTAGCATTGGAACTGTGAGATCTAATTATGCACAAGCCCCAGATGCATTTAGGGTTTGTAGCAAAACAGTAATTTACAACACCTGTCGACCAGAGGAGTTTTTACAAGTTGAAAGAAAAAAGACAAATAACATAGAAATACTACACAGGTACAAATATACAGGTAATAAACCTACAGGTAATAACTACAATAAAATGTATATGTACATATTATTTTCACGATTTTTACTTTTGCGCCATTTTAGCACAAATACCTGCAATTTCTACTCCTTATATTTTTAGAACAGGCTTGTTGCTTTGTTTTTAATGTGTTCAAGGGGGATATTATTGATTACTTCAAGAGGGAAAGTTATTAATTACTTATCATTTTGCATCATAGCGGGCCTTCGCAACATCCAAAACTACGTGGATGGGCAATAACACGTAGAAGACTGGACCTCTTGGTTTACAGAGCAGGGCATATCATGCATGACAGATGCAGCAATGTAAAAAAAAAAACATAAGACAAAACAAATAAGACGCGGAGACTTGACTGTGGCGAAAAGGTGTTGTTTATTTTATGAGATGCCCGAGACCAGGAGAACTGATAACAACATGTATGATGTGAGAATCAGTTACCTGAGCACAGAAACAGCCAGTAGAAGTGGAGTACATTTCAGAGCTTGTACTTTTACTTGATTAAAGAAATCGAATGAGAACTTCTACTTTTACCAGAGTGTTTTCTACACATTTACTAAAGTATAAAATGTGTGCTTTTGCCACCTCTGCTGAAAATGGAAGCTTGTCTTATGTTAGTTGCTTACTGTCTATACTAGTAGCCATAAAAATAACCTGCTGGTGTTGTATCCTCCTCCTGTGGAGCGTATTCATCTCTGATATCCATAACTTCGACCTTAGGTAACGACCAAAAGTAAGAGCTGAATTAACAGTCATGCTAATTGCTGACCACGAGTAAGCTAACGGCTAATTAGCCACCGTGCTAGTGGACTTTGGTGAATGAGTTTGTACATCACTGTTGGGACTATAAACTCATATGACTCATACTGTGTTAAGACAAAGGCCAAAGCAGCGTGTTCTCCATAAATTGTAGAGTAGCTGTATTTATGTGTTTTGTATGAGGTTGCATAAGTTTCCTTTGACTTTACGGTACTGTTAAGGGAATAGAGATTTCCAGAAGTGTGATATGGGCAGATGTGCTCCAATCATGCAATTCAAAAGATAACTATGAATATAACATATTGCTATCAGACCCTGACTAAATCATCCTCGGTTGTTGCAGATATTGTTTCAGACATTCTCTTTACGGAGCTGACAAACTGGTCACTACTCCATACATAAAGGCAAGGCAACGCCATTGATTTTGGCCGATTAACCGGCTATCGCCTTTTTCCTGCTCCAAGCTATCGTTAGCGATCGACCTCTAATGGCAACGTTGTTATGCTGAAACCAAAAATCCAGTAGCAAAATCTAATTTAGTACAACAGAGCATACGCCTCTGCTTGCTTATTGGTCAATGTTATCTTATGGATTGAGTAGAGACACAGAAGACATAGAGTTGGCTATTATTCTGCTGCAACTATGGGGCTTCATAACTCAATAAGAACATGGCTGTTGGTGATTTATGCTGTGGACCATGGGAGTCCATGCATAAATCACCAAGAGCTCACCTATCGCTTTCACTTATTCATGCTAGCTATTATTTATACCGCCACCGTCTGGCCCTGTGTGATCAATATCCTTAATTCTAATTACATCTCAAGCACTCGCCACTCTGTGTGTTGGAACAACATGCATTTGCGTCGAAAATGTTAATCAGCAGGTCGACGTGAGGCACAGGAGGGGAAAAATCACTGAATGACAGAGAGTGGTAAGGAGAGATGGCGTGTGATTAAGGTAGAGTGCAGGAGTGAGCGTATGAGTTTTACACACCGGTGGTGGGATGATGTTGACCTTAAATTCCGCAGAGATCAGTCAGTAATCTGCAGTGTTCACCTGAAGGTCCGAGAAGGATGTAAAAGAAAGGCTAAGACCAGAAGAATAGAGAGGGGATCAGCCTTGCCAAACAAACAGAGCTTTTATCCAGAGCTGACCGACCCGCTGACACTCCCCATAGTTGCCTATCTGTGCTCCCATCGCCTGTTGACTCTGCTGCTCAGTGGATTTCAAACAAGGATCAGACCATGGCTCAAGTCAAAATCTTGTGTTCATAATGCCCAGTATGTTAGCAGACTCTATAGGATGCTTGGTGTGATAAGGTCTGTTCATGGCCTCAGTCCCCGCTGGTCATCCTGCTGTTTAAATTCAGAACCACAGTAGTGATGAATGGTAAAAACTCACTGTTTGTCTCTGTAACGATTACATGACAGGGGTCTGTGATCACAGCAGGGAAAAGTGTTCCTGTGAATGTGTTTGTTTTTCAAAGGGATGATGGATCTAATCTGTCCAGTGTAACAGAGAGAGGGCTACAGCCCGACCCCTTGCAAAGTACAATGTATATAGACTAACTGCCCTGTCTGGAGACTGACATTAAAGGAAATGAATGCATATGTAAATATAAAAAAGATCACTCAAAACTGTCCGCTAAAACAGTAAAATGGTAAACTTCGTCCAACATCTGCGTGACAAAATCAGTTTAGGGGCTCGTGTAACTTATTAACCACAACTACAGTTGCGCTGTCTGTTAGGGGAAAAAATGTTTTGATCGATAAACAGAAGCTTTGTCAATCAAATCTGTCAATCGCAGCCCGACGCAGCAGACGTCACAGCCTTCTATTAGCCCTAAAATCTTATTGACTGAGGAATTTACAGATGGACCACCACAACACTTATTTGTGGGTCCAAATAAAACGAATGAGAACAGAATGACCCCTGGAAAAAAAAGATTGAGCCAGCATCTAGTGGCCGTCAGTGGTATTACACTGTAAGATACTTCTGCATTGGCTTCCTTTTTCAAGGCGCTGTCCTTGCCCCTTGAGACGTACAGATACTTGTGTGAAAAAAGACTAGTATGTACTGATTCAACTTCTTTACTCAAAAGTATAAAAGTACCGGCTCTGAAATGTATATTTGTATGTTCTGGTCTCTCCTGTAAGTCTGTCTTGTTACATCATTTCCAATTGGCAATGTTTGTCGTGCATGATATACACTGATGGATGCACCAAGACATTGCCTATTTTCTGTGTTTTTTTGTCCCATTCTTTAAGGTTTAAATTGGTCTTTATGTTGGGAAGGCGCACAATGATGCAGAATAAAAATAATCAGTTCCCCTCAAATGTGAGGAAATGAGTAGAAAGTCAAACACAGATATATGAAAACTCAACATAAGTACAGCACCAAAGTATTTGTGCTAAATTACTTCTCGCCTCTGCAAAGATTTTAATATGAGACAGTGTAGGTCCTGTGCACGTGCAAATGTGACAGGAGTCACCCTCATCTCCTGTTTACCCACACAACCACACAAGATTACTCACACTGATAGATGTGTGTTTGTGTGTGAGCATCTGTGCCTCGGTGTGGTGTTTACTGTAGGGATGAGGAGTTTCCATAATCCAGAACGCTGCTGTGGCAACACGGAAACTGCCGCGGAGAGATGTTAATCCCGCGAGAAATACAAAGAGGTGAAACAAAGAAGGTCACCAACAAGGGGGGAGTGGGGTGAAAGAAACAAAAAGAAAATTATCCAAAGTCAAAAGAGGTTTTCCAGGAATCTTTGTTGGAACGCATCCAAGGACTTTCAGGGTACGCAGAACTGGCAACAATGCTGCTGCCTGTTTATGCAATTTAGTAATGCTATAATGCAGTTATATATTTTATTATTTTTATTTATTTTTTTATTTTTTTTGGAGAACGTGAATGTATTGTGGGTTATTCACCAGACTGCAAAATATTTCAAAATATTTTCTGGTTTCACTCATGAATGTTAAAGAGGTGTTTCTGAATGGGAATTTATAAATGAACAGGAGTGCGGACCCCATTAGCATGTTTTAATATTTTTATTGTGTGTGTGTGTGTGGGTGTGTGTGTGTGTGTGTGTGTGTGTGTGTCAGTGTCTCACCAGAGTCTGCTTCAAGCAAACAAAATATCTCCCAGCGGATAAGTTTCACATGCCCTGACATCAACTTTTGTCAAACAAGATTTGTCTCATACTTGTTAAACTAATTGGCCTTCATCCTAAACTCGAAACAAATCATGCCATGCATTCCATTATAAATTTACCCCAGCGGAGGTTCTTGTCAATAGCTGGAGAAAAAGAGAAAGTGTGTGTTGGAGAAAACGTGGTCGTGTGGTAAGCGGGGGCACAGAGCAGAAACACATCATAGTTGTTGTTTAATTTGATGATGTCTCCGGCGAGAGCAATGTGGGCGTGCTGCTGGCTCAGATCTATCTTCCCCTCTCTGTTTGTGAATGTGTTTTTAACCACTAGATCATTGTAGCAATACACTGGTGGCAACGCTCCGGCATTACCCTGCCTGCAGCATCGATCCTCACAGCTTCATTTACAACACTATGGATTTCTGCATCAGAGGGGAGGAGTGAGAGACAAAGAGAGACAGCGAGCGAGACAGAGAGCAGGCAAAATGGAATTTTTAGAGGCAATATAAATACACAAGTATAACAAATGTCTCAAAACTAAATAGAAATATATACACTGCTTTGAAGTTAACTCATGAAAACTTCAAAGGGGATTGGCAGTTAGGTGTCCCCTTCCCCCCTTTTTTTTTTTAAAGCGGTATTCCAGTGATTTAGTTGGCGCTTCTGTAAACTTACTGGAATTGTAAGAGACGGGCGAATAAAAATGATTTTATATAGTGCCAGGGAGTTCCAAGTACAGCTCTAGTTTGAGCTTAATGCTAATATGCCAACACAGATGCATAAAAATAAAAAGTAAAGGTCAAGTGTAGTGTTTACATGGGTGTTCATCACGGTAATTACTTACAAAGCGCCACTGAGTCAGATCAGAAACGCTATGCTGATATATGATCATAATACGATTAACTGAAAAAGTGGAAAAATGTAAAGGTCCAGTGTGTAAGATTTACAGGGATTTAGGGGCATCCAATTACAGGCACTGAACAGAATATTCAGAAATATGTTTTCGTTGGTGTATAGTCACCTGAAAATATGATTTGTTCCGTTTTTGTTACCTTAGGATGAGGCCTTTATATCTACAGAGGGAGCGTGTCCCTCTACAGTAGCTCATAACAGACTTTCTCTACTTTTTCCATTTTTCAGCGGGTGTCATCCAGCGTTAGGTTACATTACTGTCACCTACTATGTTTGAGTGTGGACCAGAGTCAAAATCCCTGTTAGTAAAAAGCTCACAAAACTGGCTCTAACATGGGGCATTTTTAGCAGTCACTGCTAAAGGTCAGGGGGAGGTGAGGGCAGAGCGCTGCAATCTGAACCTTCACCACTAGATGCCACAAAATATTACACACTGAACCTTGATGTTTTTAATTCTCGATTGGCCTAAATGAAAAGAGGGTTACTGAAGTCATTTCAGAAATCCATATGTCTCATCAGAATTTAGTCCATCTAATAGTGGTTTAATTTTCCCTTTGGACCAAATGTAGAACAACAGCCTGTCTGGAAACTAGGTAAAATCATGATCAACGATCTGAATCACAATTTTCTCACCTCTTATAAAAAGCAGGCGAGTTACAACCAAATGATAAGATTTCCTCTAGTTTTCTCTGTGTCATGGCAACTGCATTTTTGCATTATTTTGAACTGACATTACAGTATTGAATATTCGAGATGAAGTAAACACACACACATTTTTTCGAGTTTTATAATGAATCAAAAAACATTTTTACACTTTAACATAAGTAGTTCAGAAGCTCACAGATGGTAATTCTTCATCATTATTTCTTCTTAAGCAACAAAACGGCACGTTGCACAAACTCTGCAAGTTAATGTGGACTAAATCCAAACACTTTCAAGCAAGTATCCCTAAAAACGGACTGAAATGAACTTGCTTGCCTAGCGTCCTGCGCTAGTGACATTAATGCTACAAACCCAAAGGTTAGTGCAACACATATGTGCAACGCTCCCTGTAAAATACCGTAATTACACTGATAAAATTACACTGATATTTTTTTTTTTAATGCCACGATCTTTATGATCCCTCTGAAAAACAGATCATATGACAAATTAAGACTGATCACGATCTAAGATTGCGAGATCGTCCTGCCCTACTGCAAACTCTAGCTATGCCAAAAAGCACTGACTAAATGTAAACAACGGTTAAAAGAGAAGCAGCGGAAGGGTGTGAAATATTATTCCACTTGAAAGGATCCTCGTCCCTGCCCAGGAAACACACACATCTTCAAAACTCATTGCTGTGGTTATAATATGGAGTCTCTGTGCTCTTCCAGAGTCAAGATCACATTTACGGTGGCAATTTGCGTTACTCTTAACAAAGCTCCTCGTGAGCAACAGGCCACATCAATACTATTTTCCCAGGCTCAGCAGTACTTGCAATGCCTTGTCAGTTGGCATGAAAAAAAAAAACAGTGGAATGTCTCTCTAACAATTCAAATTGGACCACGCAATTTAGGGAATCTGTTCACTCGCAATGGTGCCCAGTCATCTGGACTCCCAGTGGGATCTAAATCCCACAAATCAAGCTTGTTTGAAACAATCTGAAGATTAGGCAACACTGCTGCATGACACATATTACTCATTCATGACAGATATTGCTTGGGTAATGACATCACATCAATAATTGATAGGCATTTACAAATGCACAAAGCGTATATTGATGTAATTTGAGTCCTGGCATATGAAGTGGGTCTAGTTAATGTATCCAAGGGGATTTATAATTCATTAATTCTCTGTAGCTCTGATGATTGAGGCTTAGTATTGAGGATGTGCCAGGAGAGAGAGAAAGAGAGAGAGAAAAGGAGAGAAGTGAAGTCAAAGGTCAATCCACTGAGGCATAATATAGCATGCACAAATGAATGAGCTCTCTGCCTCCCTCGCTCTCTCCCTCCATGGCTTTTAGAAGCTTGGAGGGATTTCTTTAATCAGGGGGATCAGGGGGACTTATGAATGTCCACTACTTTACACAGCCACGTACAGTGTGTGTGCAGAAATAGGTCTTTCCTTTAGCTTGACTTACATGGGTTAGATGTACATGAAACGTCTCGCAATTACACACTGTACACACCGTAAGTTACAGCATTAAGTTGAGGTTTCTGCAGACCAGCTCGGTGCCGCTTTTTATGTATTTCGTCTGGTCTGCGCAAGGCCTTTCTGTTTCTGTTTACACGAGGCAGCTGCAACGAGGCCAAGTGCACGTTATTTACTAGAAATGAACTTCACGCAGACATACGCAGACACATTAGGTATATTTCTGTTTTACCATTATTATTATTTTTTATGTTTGAAGGGCGAGACTGCTCGTTTGGCAGACTTTACATATAAACTATCTACCATATTGCAGTGTCTGATCACGCGATCATAGACTTGACACTGCACGACATCAACATACATATTAACAGGCAATCTATTGTGAAGATGTCAAAGAAAATAAGAAATTATTCATTTGACTGAATAATTAATAATGTTTATTTGTAGTTTTTTATGTTTTATGTAGAATAAGCAAATCATTTTGCTATAGATTGCCTTTTTCACTATTTTAGAAAAAAAAGGATGAAAGAAAAAGATAAGAAAGAAGAAAGATGGGTTCACCTTTTCAAGGGTAAATACAGGCGTATTTCTGAGGCCCTTTCTGCACCTGTTTACAGTACCATACACTGATATTTCAGACAATATTGTGCTAAACTGGGGTGTTTATCCAATGGAAAAATTACATATTTCAAAGTTACTGTGTCATTAGTACAAAATTCCCCTCCTCTGATGCAAATGATCACAGAAACAATGACAACGAGAGAGGTAATTCTGTGCTAAAAAAGGAGAAAGTTGCAGATTGAAACCGACCAAATACCCCTCGCTTCCACCTTCCCCATGGTGGACGTAAAAAAAGCGAAAAGCAAAATACCTTGGTTAGAGATAGTGTTTGGTTGGTCCAGTCTGGGGTTTCTGGTTAAGGCGATAGAGAACACTTGGATGCCACCCACTGAAAAATGAAAAGAAGAAGAAGAAGCAGAAGAAGTCTGTTCTGAGCTAATGTAGAAACATAATTCATTCTATGATCATTAAAACACTAATGAAAACATGATAAGGAATGTTATATTAGATCCTTGGAGTCTGATCCCTAAATCTTTAAAATGTTTACATTGTAAGACGACTTTGAATTTGCACCTTCATTACTTCCACCGAAAGTACGCATGGAAATGTGATCTCCTCTTTTGATGCCTGTGCTTTAGAATTAGATTAAGTCTCATTTAATAGCAATTTACTACATTTTCAAATCGCTAAATGGTGTTTACTTGACCGCTGAAAAGATTACAGTGTGTACTAAATATGGCAACAGGTACATACTTAGGTGATGTAATCAGGTCAAGGCCTAAGCGTTCAATATCCATTTTTGGAAGAGTGGCCCTTGTTGGAAAAGAGTTTGAGGATAGAGCTATCCCTAGTGGTCTTATCAGCTCTACTTCTGGCAGATACACACTGACACACTTGGAGGAGAAAGCACAGACACACACAATAGATACGCACACTGTTATCCTGGAAAATAAAATGCCTAAGGTAGGATACACAATACAGAGTCTATGCTGCCCGGTCCACTGTTGCCACTTCTGACATACACTAGGTACGGGTTCAATAACACACCCACGCACACACACAGAGACTCATACATAAATACATATAGATACGGAAACTTTGTACATTAATATGGACACACACAAGTACTCACAAAGTTCGAAATGATGCAACTCGCAGGTGCAAAAGTGAAAGAAAAGAGTTGAGTCGAACTGCCGACAGATTTCCAAATCCACTTTTCATAAATCCATTCAGAGCTTTATTTACAGACTTTCACAGTGCAGCTTATGTCATAATAGTTATTTTTCCCACTGGCTTAGCAACACTTAAAAGCATAAATTTGCTATGAATGTCAGAGCACAACATTTCACCACAGTTTGCAGTTTACCTGCAGTCTCTTTGTGCATTACGTACCACCGCTCAGATTAGCGTGGTATGAACACTATAGATTGAGGGACTTATAATAAAAGATGATCAGCGTCAGACCAAGATGAGGAGAGAGAGAGGAGACATTCCGGACCGCACACTGTTGTGACACCGCAGAGCAGCCAGAGACGAAGAGAAAATAGGAGTCCTATTTGATATTTAATTGGAATTGATCCTGTGGAGCAGCTGAAATTTTAACAGTGGGCAAATCCATACATTCTGAGATGGAGCAATGGTGTGCATCTCTGTGCATCTGTGTGCTGTGTGTATGTGCTATAACACAAAGCCATGCAAAGAAGAAGAAGAAGAAGAAGAAAAAATAAACAGAACAAAACACATCAGAGGAGGAGAGGCTCACAGAGTTAGGGAGAGACATGAAAATGAGAAAAAAAAATGAAAGGATGAATGAGAGGGGGAAAAAAAAGGGGGGAACGCTGGCAACATGGGAACAGGGAGCAGGCGAGAAGGAGGGAGGAAAACAACAGACAAGTTTTAATATTTCTTCAGAGATGATTTATTTATCCACCTTATGGCAACACCACCCGTCTGGTCCAAACAAACCAAACAGCCCCTCAATAATAGAGGCACGGGAGCAGAGGAGATGTTTACTTTGGGCTCAGAGATGTTGTGCGTTCAAAAATATGACTACAGCAAAATCAACTGTCAACCATCTGTTTACTGTACGATACACAGTTTGTAAGGTAAATTCAATTGGATTCATTTAGATGCACTGTAGTTTGTTATATAGTATATGCTATCTAACAACTGTTGCATATTTCATCAGATGAAAGACTGTTCTACAATCCATCTTTTGCATAGAAATATCAATAAAGAAACCACGTTTGACTGTTGTGATGTGGATGAAAATGCCAGGGAACTGAGGCTTTGTGTGTGTGTGTCTGTGTGTGTGTGTGTGTCTGTAAATGTGGGCTTGTAACAGAGAAACTGGTCATCCTCTGTATCCGCTAGTTCCTCTGGAAACCATAGTAATGAGTCCAGATGAAAGAAAGCAACTTGAAAGGAGGAGAGGATACATTACCATGTGTGAAGAAAGAAAAATGTGCACATCGTTCTGTTCCATCCCACCTCTATCTTTCTCTGCATGCTCGCACATATATGCACATGTGCACAAACATTTTCGCGCGCATACCAACACAAACACAGAGGCACACAAACAAAACACAGAAAGCCAATGCCTAAAGACAAAAGCTGTGCTGTGGAACAAAAGACAACCAAAAAAGCCATCAAGACACCCGCAGCAGGCACCCATTGTGATTAATGAAAACAAATATTGGGAGAGAGTGGGGCACAGGCACAGAGAAACAGCACAAACAATGGAGCAGACAGCATAATGCATTCAGGGTTCGCTGACGGCCCTCTAGTGCAGAATGAGAATAATAGGAGGAGAGAGAAAGTGGGATAGAGGGACAAGGGAGGGAGGGTAGAAGGAGGAGAGCAAGAGGAAACAAGGGCATTAATGGGAAATCCACCCCACCCCACCCCCATAATAATAATAAAAAAATAAAAAAATTCAACATACAGACACAATCACACCAGCCAGTTTGTTCAAACCCGCAGTGCTGTTAGTGCATCTGCGCTCACACCTGCTACACTGAGCAGTCTCTGTGCAACTCAAGAGTAGCATGAAAACACACACACACGCACACACACACACCTCAACCCGTATCTAATTGCACTTGAGGAATTTCAAAAGGGCTAAATGTCACTTTGGCTTGCAGGTCTTCAATATCATGTTAAGTGTTCACTCTGATATGGAACCAGTCATTGGCAAGTAATGACAGCTATAGGCTACAACAAATTACATATAAGCATCTAGTTTGACAGACAGCCTGTGATTTTCTGTTCCATCTAAAAAGCTTAGGTCGGGATTTATCAGCGTGGAGGTGGATGTCCCTTCGTATTCCCAAAAAGAGAAGGAAAAAAAAAAAAAAAAGATCATCTAATTCCCAATTGAATGTCGCTAAAATAGCCTGGTTTAGTAGAATTGCGTGTCCTCATCTCGCAGGCCAGAAAAGGTCAGCATAGATTCTAATAAACTGCTTTAAACTGATCTTTGTGGTCAATAAAGTTAAAAGGCCATGGATTTGTTCTAGGATGGAATGCGATGTCAGTGAGGTGTTTACAACTGAATGCACATTAAGAAGCTATAGATTAGCTTTGAAAGTCTTAAATATCTAATTAAATACACTGCATAGAGGCATCAAGCATTTGTTGTGACAGTAACCATGGAAAAAATTAAAACATGACACTTCTTTGCCCATTTGGCTGCTGCTAATTAGGCCTCTGTTATTCAGCCTTATGTGGCGTAAAAGTATGAATGACAACTAGTGATCCGAAATGTTTTCCCTTGGCCTATAAATAATGTAAATTTATATGACTTGTGATCGTTGTACTCTGAAAGTCTACATTTAGCTCCACTGCTTCCACTGCCTGTGTGATAACACAGCGGCGAGACTTCCCACTGGGAATCAGTACAACTTATTTTCCTTCATCGACAGTCCCTAAACAAACAGAGCCAGCAGGATGGGGATGAAGGAGCAAATTTATGTCGTGAGACAAAGGGTAGCCGAGGGAGGAGGGATGAAGCAACAGTCGGCCGAAGCCTGGCCGAAGGCGTCCTTTGGTGATCTGTTTTATTCCCATCCGGCTTCATTACAGTCTTATCTTTAGGCGAGCCGCACAGCCAGCGAGAACAGGCCGCAGAAGCACGGCGAGGTTGTGGACCCGGCACACCTGCCACCTCAGATAAAATAAACATCAGAATTAGGGCGCAATTTTGTCTCCTGCTTCTCAACATTTTCCTCGCTTTGCTCTCTCTCACCCGCTTTCCCTGTTGATTAATCCCTCACTGCTCTCTCTCTCTCTCTCTCTCTCTCTCTCTTTAATTTCTCTATCGCTGTTTCGTCCCCGCCGCCCCCTTTCGCCCCTCCCTCACTCATCCCCTCCAGTCCTGTCAGGGGTGTGATAATGGGACACTAAATTAGGACCATCCCGTTTCCCACCTATCATGCTCTCAGCAGTTGATGTGATCTCTCACCTATAAAGGTCAAAGGCTAATCGGTGTAAAGCAGTCAGTGGCGTGGTCAGAATAATCAATCACCATGTGCCGCGATATCACAGCCTCTACAAAATGCTGTAGACATCACAGTGAAATCCCCCAACCCCAAACACACCTGCTGCTTTTATGTGCATTTCAGAAAACACACACACACACACACACACCACAGCAGGTTTCACTTACTGATACAAAGATTGAATGATAGCCAGATTTAATGTAATTAACAGCCATTTATTTTGCAACCTGTTTCAAGATCAGCCACAGTGATCACACTGCCAAATATTTGTCATTTCACAGTCAAAACAGCTCCTTCTGCAATTGCTGTTGGCATAATAGCAAGTGTTTACATGGTTTTTTAGCCTTTCACGTTCTTCCCTTTGCTGGAATAAATCTAATCACTCTCACAGGTTTCACTTAATCACATGAAAAACAAAACCTGAACTATTGAGTCTCTTTAATCCACTTTGTGAATACATATTGGAGAACACAGCTTTCAAACTCCAAAAAGGATTAGTTCTAAACGGCAGAGACAGAGAGGCCTTTGAGGGGAGCTAAAATTACAGGTGGAGTGATCCCTTCTAAAATTATCCAACTCTTTTATATTGTGCCTCTGAAGAATTCATGCTCATGTTTAATTCCCAAGCTCTGATAACGAATGTCTCCTCCAAGCACCTGAAGATTAATAGACTTTTACCAGGTGCTCTCTGTCTTTTTATAACACACTCCAGCTATTTAAACGCTCAGCTGTCTGGCTGTCAGCTTACTGCATGAGGTCATTTAGAAGAAGTCTTAACCCATGGATATGCAGGACTTGCAGAGAGCAGCATGGCAAATACAAGTCGACAGAAAAGTCAAGTAAAATCAACACAGGAAACCAATCACAAATATGGTAAGCTTGAATTTAATTTGAGATGGGTTTTTTTTCTTCAAAGTGCATAAGTTCAAACTCAGAGCTACCCAGCAACCAAGAACACAAACCCAGACTAACTACACATCATAAAACCAAAACACTTTGCTGTTGCCTTCGCGCCTCCTTGCACCAGCACAAGCCAAAGTTTGAGTGATGAAAAAGCATATTCAGATTTCACACTCCAATAAGAACAAGTAATCAAGGCCAGTGGTGGAGCTGCACCGACAGAGGCAGCAGACCGAGGCGGAGTGACGCTGCTGCAGCCTTCAGTCACACTCTAAACACCTGTCTCCAAATGGACACATCAATCCCTATTTCACAGCCTGCCTGGCCTCCTACACTGGCCCACATAAACATACACGCATGTGTTATATGTAATATATATGCACATACACTGTGCAGACCTTTCCTCAGATCTTTTCCGGCCTAGATTGGCTAAAAACCTGCCGGGAGTAAAGACTTCGGATCCAGGTATTTATCTACAGAGTTAAAAAGAGGAGACACCAAAAGCAAAAGGAAGATGGAAAACTGCAGAGCAGAAATCAATCCGTTGCATTGCAGCACACGCTAATCTCGCTCTTCTGCAGGATGGACTGATTCACAGCCCTGTAGCGGCGAGGGATAGGTGCGGCCTGTGAGAAAATGGTCCTGGACCGAAAAGAGGGCAGTGAGAAGCACTTAGCACCTGGTCTGGGATAATACCCATTCTGTCTCTCTCTTTCTCTCCCTCCTTCTTTCTTTCTCTTTTACTCACAAACACACACATACACACACAAGCACTTTGCCTAATAGAGTAGCAGCAGTAGTCAGCGTTTCCCATGGCAGGCTGTAATCGCATGGCTGGACTCAGTGATGGATTTTGGGTTAGAGGCAGCATCAGCACCACTGCAATAAACACACACACACACACACGCACATCACTCACATGTGTACTCTTAGGTATTTGCACAAAAGGTACTGTGTACAAAAGGATTAACGTTGAAAGAAAGTTAAATGGAAGAAGCACGTGAAGGGGTTCTTCATGTAAATACACTGTCCTTAACAATACGAATGTCCTCTATCATTATTTTCACATTTGAATTTATAGAAAATGGTTACATTTCCTAGCATTGCTTTTATAATGTGATTTCTTTCAAACTTTAACAAGCAGTTCGAGGATGCAACCCAAAATATAGCAAGTCATGAGTTAGTTTATGTGTTAATGTATGAATGTGTAAAGGCATTTGAGGAGAAGGCATGTTTCAGTTGTTATTAGGCTCACACATTTCCACTGGTATGGCTTCAGGTGCAGTGAAGGGTGAGATAAAGCGTGTTTGCTTAGAGAAATCTATGGCCAGAGACATCAAACAGACATCTAAATTATTCATAAACCTGACCAGAGAAATCCTCGGCACTCATGCAGACTTTGAGTAAATGCGAATATGTGCGCAAAGTGTGTACAGGCCCACAGTACAGCAGTGCACGCTCATAATGTTTGCAAACATACAAATAATTGTGATCCAATCTACAAACGCATCCATTCAATATTGATAAAAGTGAAGCAGAACTTGAAGAAACCACCAGTGGTGAGCATATGAAGGGGTTTTCAGGGATGCAATAGATTTCCTTCTGCTACCTCGGCGAACTCCACGGGTGTTGCGTTGGTCCATAAATACCGGGTGAGGGTGATGATGTGAAAACTGGTTGTGATAAAAAAAAAAAAAAGAGGTCATAAAAATGACAAACAGAAACAGTCATCTCCATCTTATTCAGACTCACTTCCATTAGTGTGACAATTTCATTAAACAAACATAATGTACAAAATCATTTCCTCGACTTGGCTGGCTCCGAGAAATTAACGGCAACATGGAAGTCATGCATAATGAATGTGAACATTTGCCATCTACAAGTCTCCCACAGTCAAACATTAATTCAACCTCGCACAGGGTGTGGAAGGGGAGGAGGAGGACAAATGGAGCATCGGGAAGTGGAAGGACTTTGGAGAGTAAAAATGAAACCTGGTGGTGGTCTAACTGAGAGATGCACTGCTGTGCTAAAGATCTATGAAATGGTGAAGGTCGGGGTAGAATGGAAAATGGGAAGGCATTAATTGTGTACAAACTTAGTTAAAATATTATTGAGCATATGTTTACTGAAATGGAAATAAGCCCATTATGCTTCCTTTATAAATTATATTGACTTTTGACTTAACTTTTCTCATTCTGAGGGCAGAATAAAATTGTTCACTGCTGTAGAAATTAGATTGTGTAATTCCGAGTCCAAAGTGCTCAAGCAAGACAAATATTGCTGTTCACATTGCATAAAAAAGACAAATATCAAATGCTTAAATTCCTCTTGACAGGGAGTTAAAAGAACACGTCAAGTCAAATGAAATCAACTTGCTGCTCTTTTCCCATTGATCAAAAACAGGGGAGTTTGACATGACTCCTGTGACCGTGCCAGAAACACTTGGCATCATCTAATTCTCTTTGCATAAATCTTGCGATCATTTATCTCGACACAACACAACAAAATGCTAATGGTAACATTTTAGGGAGGGGAGTCGGAAAAAAAAAAAAAAAAAACGCTCATCCTTCACGAAGGGTGATTTATTACCCAGTACAGTGGGGTCATACATTAATTTCGTTCTTTATATAAAAGGCCTGTTATTTCTGCATGCATAAATAAAACATTCAGACACACGTGCACACATACACACATGCACAAACGCACAAGTGCACAGGGATGCACATTCGCAGCCTCACGCTCAGCTTGTGTTGGGGAAAATGTCACAGTGTCGAGAGGATGTTTATCTGGCGGGGACAGATTTGATGGCTTGACGGGGCCGGCGCGGCTCTGTTCCCTTCCCATGATGCAATGTAGGTGTGTGTGATTGTGATGTGTGTTCTCTTTGACTGACACTGGACTATGGGAGATGCCAGCGTACAGCGCGGCACTCAACCAGACGCACATCGGATCTGACACTGCCGAGCCAGCAGTGTGACAGGCATGTGACAGGGCAGAGCTGGTCCTAAATGACTTCTTAGGCTCCATTACCCTGCCAAAACACCGGACACGCCATCTCCCATTTCCCATTTCCCCTTCATGGTCATAGAGCCCTTTACTATTCGCAAATGGAGCACTGATTGCACCCTACCTTCGCTCAGTATAGATTAATCACAGATAGATGCAAGCTTGCACGCACAAAGATAGAACAAACCTCCCCCCTTCTGTCCGAACGCAAATCAAAGTAAGAAGCAGAGAGGGGCGCTGAGTGCCAGGAGCAGACCAGCAACAGTGGTGATTATCCTGAAGGAAGCATCAGTTCTTGGTATTTACATTGCCACTCTACCCTCTGATGTTTTGACACTGGCCTAGAAAGTGAGAGCATTTGTCAAGAGCTGCTTTGAGAGGCAGCGTGTTGAAGGTGACCGAAGATGAATGTGTCATTAGCTGAGCTGCAAATTAGAACAGAGGGGAGCAGAGAGGCTAAAGTTAAATGAGGAGGGTAAAAGACGGCTGCAGCTCCAGGACAGGAAGTGGAAAAACAATGTAGACGTGAAACTGACAAGGGAACAGGGGTGGAAAAGAACACACATTCTTAGTAGAAGTAGTGGTACAGAAACTCGTGTAAAAAGACTGCCAAAAGCAGAAGTGCTGATTCCACTTCTTAACGCAAGTAAACGTGAAAAAGTTCAGGCTCTGAAATGTTACGTATGAAAGTAAAAAGTAGAGCTTTGAAGGGCATCTCTACTTCTTCTTTATGTGCAAAGCTAACTGAACCTCACATCATATTAATGTGGAAGTGCTTGTGTACTTACATGAAGTTTGTGTTTAAGTGTGTTTTGTGTTGGGAGCTGATCATTTGCTGACATTAGGGAACTCCATTTCTAACCTAATGATTGTCCCTGTTGCCTGCATCCATGATAAAATCCTGTTCTTCACTACCTCTCTTCTGCACCCGTATGCAACATTAGCTACCATTGTTGTGCCTGTGTATATGCATTGCCATTTATTTGATTAATGTATTGGATTCACCCGGTGTAGTCATGTGACTGCCTCCCACCGATTGTGGTCATGATATAATTGATGCTGCACCTGTGGAATGTTTGCTTTCAGCCATGATGAAGACCTGTTGTGGTCGAAACATGTTGGCTTTTTCAGATTTTTAAATGAGTGAGCCACGTCAATAAAGGCTTCTTATATTTCCTTCTTTGTGCCTAAGTATATTTTTCTCTGGAGTGCCAGGACATTTTTCCTGGTTTTTGTTTTTTTTCCACAAGTTACTATTATGAATGAAGTGAAACGAAGTCAGCTAATGTAAAAAAAAAAAAAAGACCATCTCCCAGCACAACACAGAAGAAAATAACTGAGTTGAGCGATACATCCACTAACCTTGCATCAGCGAGATCTCAATTACAACCTATCAAGGTTTCGTACTTGAAATAGCTGAGAAAATTGTAAATGTAATGGGAACAGACCATCCGACAGAAAAAAAACCCCTTCTTACAGAGATGTGTGGTTGCATCTAAATATCATCCATAATTCCCCTGAAATGCATTAAAACAAAAGCAACGACCCTGTTTTTGAAAAAGTACAGATATTTGTGTTCAAATGTAGGGAGTAAAAGTAAAAAGTTATATACTTATAAAGTACAAATACCTGAAAAGTCTAGTTAAGCACAACAACAGAGTATTAGTACTTCATTACTTCCCACATCTGCAAAGGGAACATTAGTCTGTGTGTTCAGATCAAACCCAAAGCAAACTTATCGCGCAGCACAATTGCATACAAAGTCAACGCAAAGACGCGAAAACAAACGAATATGCGTCTGTGTGTCTGTGAAAGTTGAAAGTGTTTCAACTCAAGGAATGAAGCCCCAAACATAACAGTAAATATGTTCATTTCATGTATTGCTTTATTTGACAGGGACAGTTCTCATTAACCAACAGAAACATAAAAAAACTGTAAAAGTCAGCCGAAATAAAGCACAGCGTGTGAAACTGAACTGTAAACATAACGGGACAAAATACAGAACTCTGTGTAATTGTTATGACAGAACAAGCAGGAGATTTTAGCTCCGTGCCCATGAAGTTTTCTCCTCCAACCTGCCAAATGTCACACATCCCCTTGGCACTCAGAATTATTGTCGCTATTGTCGTTTGTCTTCGCCTAGAGCTCTATGATTCAAATCCTGAAAACATCGTACGATACTATGAACCAAGTTGGCACTACCGTTAGCTACTGCAGCTTTAGCTCCCACTGGTTGTTAAGGGTGAATATACAAAAATGGAAAATTAAAGATAGGGGTAAGTGAAGCCATTATTTGCAGTGAAAAGAGCTGCAACACATAAAGTTGAAAGTAACGCTGAGTACATCTCTGTGACTTGGAGAGAAGCACCAATAAAAATGAAAGAGCTTCTATCTTATCTTTTATTTCACGCGATTATGGAGAAAAATATATGACCCTCGCAATGCAGGGCCTTTGATGTCAAGAAAAAATAAAATAAAAAAAGAATCTGTCACATTATATGGTCATGAGAGTTTATGATCTAATGCACTGCTATCCTTGCCCACATCCTATATCACAAGAGGCTTTGATGTCTTGCCAATTCGCGGAGCTGAACATCCGCATTAGCTGATCCTAATGAGGATCGTGAAGTGTACGTTAAACCCTGATGCCTGTTAGTCTGTTTATCTGACGGGGAGAGTGCTTGTCATCGTTTAGCCAGTTTAGCTCAGTCGAGTGTGGTGACATTTCTGCTTTTCCTCCCTGGCTATTCTGTGCCCTGGTAATTGCAGTCTTATATAAAAAGCCACATCACATTTAAAGGGGGTAGAACAAGTAAACGCGGATATGAATTTTGCCATCAGATTCAAAAAATGCATGAATCATTTATGGGAACAAAATATTTGCAGACATGTGTTGGGGGCAGATAAGATCTTTAGATTTGCAGGGTTGTTGACAGAACAGGCTCCCTTTTCACGATTAGTGGATGAAGTGCAATAACTAGAAGGCATGGGCGATGAGAGGGGAATTGATGAGAGAGGTAAGTCGGGGCAGGGGGCTGAAAGTGAGAAAGAGTTGTAGTAATAGCGGCAGTAATTTCCTACACAGTTTTTAGGTGATTCTCTGTCCATTGTTGCAGAGCTCCTGGCGCATCGGTTTGAAAGAATCCTGGATGGTATGAATGAAAATGAGATTTCACTGTATCCTGTCCGCTCAACACCGCATGAGTCTCAATAAACACTAAAGCTCTCCTCATTTCATGCTTCCCAATGTGTAGCAGCAGACAGCAACACCACAGCAAGCAATCACAAATTCAAATGAAAAGGGAGAGGGAGGAATTTCTCCTTCACAGCCTTGTTTAATTTGCCGCCTCCTGGGCAATTGAAACGTGCCTCTGCTGTGCTGTTGTCTGAAGGTGTGCGAGGCTCAGAGAGGATATCTTACATGTATTCAAGACTGGGGGGAAAGAGGCCAAGAGAAGAAAGAAAAAAAAAAAAAAAGGAGCAGCTGAGCCAAATAAGGAAGACAAATTGAATAAACTTGATACCGTACTTGGTCAAGTATTACCTGGAGCACCACGTTGAAGTTGGAACACGCCCACACATCCAGAGATAGACCCACACACCCCGAGACGGAGCAGTGTGTGTTAATGCCTGGAGCTCTCCAGCCGTGCAGCCACCCCAGGGGACAAGGCCTGATAACACAAACTAACTCCTAGCTCGCGGTCCCAACGGACAGACAAACAAAAGACAAGGTTTTATCTGCTTTTATCTCATTAAACACTCTATAACTTGCCTAATTGTTTACGAAGGGATTTGGAGGAATATCCCATCCAAGGTTTATCACTTGGGTGTGCGTGAGAGTGTGTGTTTGTGTTCACCCCCATCCAAACATGTTGGGGAGCATGCATTTGTGATTCATTGTTGCTGAGACTTAAGATGGGTTTTAATTAGGATGTGTATGCGAGTGCAGCCTAATAAGATATGGAAAGAGATTAGGAGACAAAGGGCCGCATTTCAATTCTTCTTCATTCCATCCATCACTCCGCCTTTGGAGTCATGACTGGAATGTAAACAGTTTTAAAATCGCGAAGGCGCACACATCTGGGTCCAGAAGCAGGGCCTGTACAATGTTTTATAATTCAAAGATGATATTTTCCCTTTGCAGCCAATTCATGTCAACCTCGTCCCTGGCCTCCATTCCTTCCTTCTTTTTTCTGCTTGTTAGATATTCAGCCAACAGCACCCTCCTCTGCCTTCCCCGACCCCATGCTTTTCAATCTGCCCATCGTAACACTTGAGCTTTGATCTTCTCACCCAGGCCTACTCATTCCAGCCCTCCAGCATCCTTTGCTCCCTCTCCCTAACTCTACTCATGTTTAATACCTCCCATATCCATCTCCATCCCTCTTATCCCTCACTTATTCCTCCTCTCCTCCATCATCTCTCCATCTTCCAGACGCTTTTTCACGCTTTGAAAAAAGCTGTGCTTTGCCCATGCATGTGGAATAGCTATTGCTCCCAAGGTGCTTATTAGTGCAATGCTTTTAATTACAGTTTGCACATTGATCAATTGTTGCATTACTAGTTGGTCCCTGTCGTCCAGTTACCATGGTGATGGATCACCTGCAGGGATCCGCGGTGGTCATCTGTGACTCTCGGATGCAGATTGCTCAAGCCCCAGGCAAGCTGAGCTCATCCATGATGTTGACAGTTTTGGTATTAGAGCATAATCATTAGCGAGTGAGTGCAAGAAAAGGTGCATTAAAATCGTCCACCAACAAGAGAGCAAAGAGCGAGATAGCAAAAAAAAAAAAAAAAAAAAAAAAAAAAGAGGAGGTGGGAGGGGCAAAAAGAGAGAACTCCATTTGCTAAAAGACCAAGCTATCAACTCCACAACAATCTCTGTCGCTGCATTCATATATTTCAGCTCATTTCAAACGCACTGATTTGCATTAATGAAAGATAATCTGGATGCCTTTGAAGTTTTACTCTGTCCCCTGGGAACAGTGGAGAAGCTCACTTGGCACACACACACACACACACACACACACACACACACACACACACACACACACACACACACACACACACACACAC
>JAPQRN010000002.1:22043637-22081408 GCA_037367275.1 Coranthus polyacanthus | reverse complement strand
GGAGGGGAGAGGAGAGGAGAGGAGGAGAGAGGAGGAGAGAGGAGGAGAGGAGAGGAGAGGAGAGGAGAGGAGAGGAGAGGAGAGGAGAGGAGAGGAGAGGAGAGGAGGAGAGAGGAGAGGAGAGGAGGAATTTTGGAAGCAAACAGTTGTCTTAAGTTGAGTGGACATGGTCACACGCCACAAGTTCTTGTTTCACTGGAGTGGGTGAAATGAAAATACATTATTCATTTATAGATCATTAATTATGAATCCACCAAAAGCAGGATGGGAGGCCGAGGTGTGAAGTGTGCAAGTCAGAGCATTTTTGCTGAAGATACACGTTACATATTTCATCTCGCTGTCTGACCTCAGAGTTTGTGATTCCAAAGAGTCGAATCACTCAGAACAAAGAACATAATAACATAAATAAAATATGGACTACATTCATCTCTGAGGAGTGTATCCACTGACATTAGAATAACCCTTTTTGAAATACTCTCGAGGAATAACAGCATTGTGTGGTTTTGGAATTACACTCTTGTTGATGTAATTTTTCCTGCACTTGTTAAATTGTTCATGGCTTATGGTTTATTGTCAAAATGTAGTATTAGATAAAAGTACCAAGAATACTGTTTATTTTATTGAATGTACTCAAATTATCAGGCATTGAGCATTGATAAATACATCATCCACCAACTAAAAATTCAACACAGCAGGTTCACAACAGGTAGATTGTGCCCAGTACGCAAATAAAGGGAAGAAAAGTCAACTGATGCACTACCGTTAAATGTTACGTGTATAAGACTTACAGAGATTTAGGGGGAAAATAATTACATTAATTGACTATTATTCATTTTTAATGTCTTCATTACGTATTGTGTAATCAACTGAAAATATTAATTTTTGCTTATTGGTTACCTTAAAATGAGCCGTTTATCTACAGAGAGAGCGGGTCGCCTTTCCTCACCATATTTCTATAGTATCTCAGAACCTCTTCTTCTTTTCTACATTATATAATTGGTTGCATCCAGCGTTAAAGGTGCACTACAGTCTGTTACTCTGAATGTGAGTAAATGGAATGGACGAAACAAACGCTGTCACTAACGAGGGACTTTTTTTGGTCCCTCGTTAGTGACAGTGTTTTTCTGGTAAGTCCTGTCACTAACCTGTTAGTGACAGGTTTTTCTGTAAGTCACGATGAGGGCAGAGCAGTGCAATCTGCAACTTCACCTGAGTCAATTCATCAAAAAGCCAAACTTACTCATTCTGCTGCTGCCCTGCAATTAGCATCACAAAACCCTAACTTTGTAGCCCTCTCATAAGTTTACAAAAGAGCTGTACACATATGCATGTGAAATGAGCAGTTTGTCTGCCATTTCAGAGTAACAGAATATGCATAATGCATGCACCCATGGCAGCCCTGCTGGAATGACTGAGAGATTGATAGATTGATTGATTGATGATGACAGTTATGACTAATTCATTAAAAGCTAAAGCTGGCCGTGCATGTCACTCATTTGAGTTGAGGGAGTCCATTGGGGATAGTCAGCATGGGTGGGGGGTGTATGCGTGTGTAGTGAAGTGAAACACAGTTTAGAGATACGGTGGGTGAACCTCTGTTTCATGCTGGCCACCACACCGACACTTCTGACGGATGTGATGCATGCACACTACAAGCTGTTCCCAGACTCAGTGGTAATTATGCAGAAAAAAACTTAAAAGTCACAGTTGTAGACTATACATTCACAGTCCACATGAATATGCAAACAAGAGGTGGGTTTACTCTACTGGGTCAAGCAAGGCTCTAAACTATGTTGGCACAGAAACAAAAAGCCCCAGAACAACAGCACAGGCAGCGCTTGCTCATGTGTTCACCCCATAGAGAAGTAGTGCATCCCTGTATTATAGTATATGCAGAGAATATCTGGGACAATATTTGAGAATGACAGTATGTGTACGTTTGCATTTGAATAACAAAATTCAACTCTATGGGGTGAAGAAAGTGAACTGCACAGTTACGTTGTAAGCAAATATTGCATCAGAGTCCCTATCATGTTTTATTCCCGTGCCCAACCAATAAATGCGCACAAACACAATGTAAAG
Source organism: Coranthus polyacanthus (assembly GCA_037367275.1). NCBI lineage: Eukaryota > Metazoa > Chordata > Actinopteri > Kurtiformes > Apogonidae > Coranthus > Coranthus polyacanthus. The sequence goes on along the minus strand of JAPQRN010000002.1, from coordinate 22,079,326 downwards.
ACCAGCGTGAAACAATGTTGAATAATATCCAATTCCATAATTCATGTATCAACAGGAGCCTTCGGAGCTGAACAGATCAGAGGATTTTCCGGACAAATTATGCAATAAAACCAAAGACAACGAAAGACTGGGTTAAAGGGAAAAAAAAAAAAATCAAAAAAGGAAGTAGAAGATGTCAAACGAAAGAGAAGAAAATAAAAAGAAATCAGTTGCGTAGCTACTGTAATCAGTGAAGAAACACTGAACTGCTTGGCAGCTTGCAGCAGTTAAGTAAATCTTTGACGTTCTCTCCACCTGGGACTAAACCAGCATGTACGCGATCTTCTTCGCTTCAACACGGTTATACAAACACGCGCACGCAAACCCCACCATTTCTGTGTCTGCAGACTGCTAACTAGCTGAGCTGTTTGCTAATATATCCAAGTGTGTGTTGTCAGCTGGGTCGTTAGACACTCAACACACACACCCATGAAAAAACAGTTGGCAGCTTCACACACAATTAGGGAGGCTGCAACAGGATCCCTTCGGGTTAAAAGCATCAACTGGCCCGCGTATGGCGCGATTTGAAATTCTCTTTAAACACAAAACATCTGCATGAAAGTGAGGGCTTGTTTTGGCTGTATGTTGTTCTGTATATGTGTGTGTACGCGCACATGCATTTGAATATTTGCATGCAGAGGTTTCTTCAAAGGAGCGAATGCAACAGAGCTGAGCATACCTAGAGGGACCAAAAGAACAGTTCGCTACCAACCTTAAAGCCTGCTCTGCACGCTTTATGTGTCTGATGGTAACAATACAGTATGTATGCATTTCCACGTTCAAAGAGGCCGGTGAATATTTGAATAAATTGCACTGACAACAGTGACAGACTGTACTTCAGAGAATCAGAATGAATGTCTCAGGGACCTTTCTAGATTCAGTTCAGTTCAGTTCAGCTTGTTCTTTACAGAGGCTAAACTAATAAAGAGGAAAAAAATACGAAAAGAACATCACTGAATAATGAATTTTTCAAATCTACGTAGAAGAAACACGCTAACAGTGTCTGTGTTCAAGCCTCGGTCAACTTTCTACAAAAAGCTTAAATATTAGGAGAAATATAGGTGGTCTTCGCTATGTTTGCTAAGTTCAATATGCGGCGATGCATTAGTATCACAGACAGCTTGTCTCCTTGATAGCAGTAGACATATCTGTGAAACCTTGCCTGCAGCTAGACGAAGAGTGAGCAGAATCTAACCATCCGATCTGCTGAGCCTCTCCAGGTGAGCTGAGCTCCAGAAACCTGGCTCACTGTTGTCTGAGTCACTGGCTGCTGCGTTAGCACACCGCAGAATCTCTGCAACACAGAACTGCTGCCTGCCGCTTCAAAAGCCTTCTTCAAAATATTCCTCCCCGCCTCTCCATCTCTACCTATCTCTCTGCCACTTTGTACCCGCAACAGTAGGCTGAAAGCTCTCCCTCTGCCTTGTCAAATGAAGAGAATAGGCTTTGAGATGCTATCTCACTGAACGCACCCAATTCGGAACAGATGTAACACACAAAAAGATATATAGAACAAGACAAGTGAAGGAGTTTTGTTACTTAGACAGGGGTAAAATTGTGTGACTCTGACACATCAGTATGCATGAGTGCATCTGCATGTGCATGCATTCCCTTGCATACATATTGTGGCTTGCTTTACAGATGATGATTAGGTACAATGACATTTAGATTGGTAAATGCCAGAGCCTAATGGCCAGAGTTAAGAACAGTTAATGATGTCTGGTGTGAAGCTCTGCTGACTTAGTATGAAGACATTAGAGAGACAGAGAGACCCATTGTCCCCAGTAGTCACAATGCCAGTTTAAGTGGGAAAGGTCCGGCCACTTAAAAACCTCTAATGCTTCCCACCCACTGTTTTCTTTTCCTCACTTTTACCTCCGTTCCTCAGTAATTCCTGTGAGTTTACTATTCTGTGGCATCTTTTTAAAAAGCTGACTCCCCACCATCAACCTCCACAGTCTCCCATTTCCTCCTATTCGGACTTACCTCCCCCACCCGTCCAATCATTTCCTCCCCCAGTCATACTCCAGCATAAATCACCTCCTCGCGATAGTTTTAATGGCTTTTTAATGAGCCTAATGTTTTCTGTTTTAATGAACTTCTTACGTCAGCTTTAATCATTTTAGGGGGATGAAAAATGATTGAGAAATGGCCTACATTAATTTAATTTACTGTTCAATCTGCACAGCCCTCTTTACAACCCTGGGAAGGCCAGGGCAAGTAGGAAAGAGAGGAAGGAGGGAAGGAGGAGAGGAGGATGGTCCAATCACTGAGCAGAACGGGAAAAAAATGAATAAGCTGGAAAACGGAAGAAAAAAAAGCAAAGAATGACAACCCACAATGCCTGGTATAAAGAGGAAAAAGAGGGGGGATTGTATAAAAAGAGAATTGCAAATGGACTGGGTGGTGCAAGAGCGGTAATTTATGAGGCCATGGTATAGGGTTGTTGTTCAGCCTTATCTCCAATTAGGCTGCATTGTTGAGGGCTGCCAATGGTGGTTTCTACCACTCTGTGAGACCAGCAGATTTACATAGCCATTAACACAGCAGGTCCTAAATAAATGAGCACAGTATTCAGCATCTGTTGCCCATGTCTGAGTTTCCTATCTAGCTTTTGTTGATTCTTGCTTATTCTCGCTTCAGTTTTTTTTTTTTTTTTTTTCTCAACTTTCTCCATCAGTCATTCTCCTGAGTGACACTTAGAGTTGTCATTTTGCCAACTTCAAATTAACAGAGCCATTCACCAGCTGGTGAAGCCTTAAAATCTAGGAGTGGAATGCCATCTCTTCCTGTATGCAGTTTGTACATCGGTTTACCCAAGGACACTTTACCTTGCCAGCACGCTGTAAGACTCAGCCCTCCATTTCACTGTGTTTGATAGTAAAAGGCTGCGAATATGCCAAGGCTGGCTGCCAAGATTGCTTTGCACTACCTGGGCTAAGTTGTCCTTTACGGTTTGCGTGTGCGAGAGAGCGTATGGCTTGTCTGTCCTCAAGGCCGGAAGCATTACCATGCACCACTGATTATATGAAAAATCACAGCTGTGGCTGGTTACTATACGTGCTGATGTGCTTAATGATGCATTGTAGGATTTGTGTGAGGGTGGACACAGGTCTTGGAAGGAATAAAAACGTTAATGTTGAAACGAAACAAAACACATATATTATTCTATCAAAAAAAAACAGATCACCGTCACCTCTGTACCTTGAGGGGGTTTGGTTTTTATGTGCATGTGACAGATGGGCCTGTCTCCTGGCAAACGGACATGTTGACCTCAGCTCCGCCTGACTGAAAGTTGAGATTCTGAAAAGAGTCAGTCCTGGCCTGCCTATCAGGGTAAAGTCTGACTGATATGTCTTTCTGTCTGTTTAAGATACTCTACATGCAGATGCTCCACAGTCGGCTGCCTTCACACCATTTCTGTATTAGTATCCACCTGTCTCCGCTCGACAATCACTGGGCTTCTTTTTTCATTCACTGTTAATGTTCAGCCTTCAATCTGTTCTCCCCTTATCTGTCAATCTCTTCTGGTTCTATTGTTTCCTTTTTTTGTCAGTTTCCTCCCCCTTTGTGTGTCTTTGTGTTCAATTCAAAACCCAACCAAGAACAATACATGTTTTAGCTGCATGCTATCATTGGCCCAAAATTGACCACAATTTTGAGTTGTTGAAGGCACTTGACAAGGATGTGTCTTGGTTTAAAATCCTGATGTAAAATAGAAGTTGCTATCACCACCAGACATGAGGTGGGGCTTATTAGCGCTGAGTTGAATGATGTGACTTCTAAGCAGTTGGTTGTGTGACAGAAATCTGTGATAGAATGAAATTTATTTCAAAGTAGATAAAAGATACTTGCCACCTTAATATACTTTAAATCTTCTGTGCTGTGGCCTGGCACATACTGATATAAATCCACTGTGAACAGCTTTCACTTTTAATACATTGCAAGTTATATTTTTTGAAGGTTGTGTTTGTAATTGTCTACAATTTTGTAGAGTTCATATATGATTTCATGGGTAATTTACTATACAACAGGTGGTCAGTGCCATCAACGAGCCAACTGAAAATGATCCCGTGTCGAGTTCTGAGCAGGGGGTGTTTACATTAGTACTGAATACAACCAAGGGCGTTACCGTGCCATTTGAAACACAGTTACACGTTTCACATATGACTTGAAAACTGCCGTGTTTAACCCGGATATCGGGCAAAGCATGGGCAATAGCAGCAGCATTGTCAGTGTTAGCATTTCTAGATCCAAAGCTCTCGAAGTGCAAACTGATCTACACACATTGTCTAAAGGCAAAGGTCACATTGGTGTCTTCTGATGAATGCTGGAGACTGAATCACCAATCACCAAACCAAAAGTTCCACATAGCCAGGTTTTTTTTTCCTTCCCATTAACGAGTTCAACAAGGGCAAATCACAATAAGGCTAAGTGGTGTCACAATGGTGGTTATTAACTTGATTTGTCTACCAAGGTTTTCCAGCTCCAGTCATGTGTACGTTCAGATTAAAGGGGCGGTGATGGCACCAGATTACCAATCACAACCACAGGCAGCAACATGCTTTACACAAAAAGAACAAACTACAGTCCTAAACGAATATGAATTTTAAAAAAACACTAATATATGCTAAAAGGAACGCAGCTACTTCAGCCAAATCCAGAAAAGAAAGCAGGCAACAAATTGCAGACAGTGTAAAAGTATAAATTAAACCTCCACCAGGTTGCCGGCGACCCGTTTAAACCTGATCAAAGACCTCTCATTTCATGTCCTGTTTCCTTTAGTGTTCTTTAGGGGAGCCAAAGATCATCTGTGGATCAGCTGTGGACAGGATGCTTTACTTTGTTGTGGTGCAAAGTTACAGCTTTTACTCAACTAAGGCACATTTGCAGGCAGGATCACCTACAAAAACAGTTAGATCTTTTGTTTACGTTATGCTTTTGTTATATTTTTTATTGGTTTACATATTTATAAAAATTCTACCATTTTGTGATATATAGCTTCACTTTATGCAGCTTTTACATAGTGGTCTATACTATATTTTGATAGTGGTATATATGAAAGCATATGACATTTGCTACAGGCGTAGTTGACAAGATGTAGGAGATATGTGGTGACATCAAAGATTATGTGACAAAATAATCGTAGTAGTTAGTTAGTTCTAGAATCTTTGGTGATATGACATAAAAATGACATAGTGTATATTCTAGTTATTGTTATTCAAACTTGACATATTTTAGGTGAAAAAAATTACTTTTTTGAGCCATGTTGTAGGTTCTGTTTTAGCTACATGTCAAGCAACACATTTTCAGACAGTATAAGCTGTTATCTTTCCAATGAGGTATCATACATGCGCCTTGGCCTTACCGTTCTTCTGTTTAACCTTTTCCATTTTGGTATGCCAATAGGTGAAAATACCATGAAAAAAGGTGGATGTTAAGAGGTTTTAATAGGCTTATCAATATCACTGGCGTATTATTAAGGCACGAGTAGCTGTGATTATAATTATACTTGTGGATTCCATTAAATGAATGTGTTTAATGTGATGTATTCTTTTGGTGTCTGAGACAATTTAACCCTTATTCTTTCAGCTCAGCCTTAGTGCTGTTAAACGATCCTGGCTGCAAGCGAAGAACAACTAAAAAACCCGATTCAAACCGGTACGTAGTCTTACTGTCAAATCTTATAAGGTCAACAAGTCCGAGGCTTTAGTACGTTAATCAGTCTCTGCTTTATATCACCGTATAAAGGGAAACCAAGGGGTTCAGTCAAAAAAGTCTTAAAAGTCTCCTGTCACAATTTGAGCAGTGCACACACTTTTTTTTTTTTCCTTTTTATTAATTCATACACTGAGGTCTACGGGATCTTTTAGGAATGAGAACTGATACAACATCTTTCTTGCTGATCTGCTTTCTCAAACATAACCTGCTCCGGAGCAGGTTAGGTCTGCAGCAGAACACAGTGGGACACACTGGCTGCCTCACCTCTGCAATGGAAGCCGCTGCGCGTTGCTCACGTGCGTGCGTTGACACCAGCTGCGTGTTTACTGCTGCAGTGTTGCTGCTGTCAGCCCCCCTTCCTACAGTGAGTTTCCCATTGATATTCTATCAATAAAATTTCATTTCGCCATAAATTTCGCTTCTAAGAAAAGTGCAGATTTCAAGCAGTGATGTGATTTTCATTCAACCTTGGAGCAGACGAAAGAGAGAAACAGAGAGAGACTGTGTCACGGAATATGTTTTTCGTGTCCGTGACACATTCTGATGCAGTCTAGACATTGGAGCTATAGTGAACAGTGTCAGTTATGAAAATATTGCTAGTAATATGTCAATCTGACTGTCAACAGTGCTTTTTCTCTGTATTTTTGCTGTGATTCACTTACTTCACGTGTGAAAAATAGGCATCTGTTCCATATTCTCGACACACGTCTCACACACTCCAATATGTTAACATGTACACATCAAAATGAAAATTGTCAGGTAATGCATGTGGGAGATAACCAGTGTGTTCTAGGCCTAAGTTACCATGGTGGTTTACTCTAGTAAAAAGTGAACCACCAGTGTGGCACTGTTAACCCAGTCCCACACCCTCAAAAGAAAAACGAAGAAATAAAGGAAGGAAGGAAAGAAGGCAAGGCACGTTTATTTATATAGTGCATTTCATACATAAATGAAATTCAATGTGCTTTACACAAACAAAAGGAACATCCAGAAGAAAGTAAAAACAAAGTGTTTAAATAATAATAATCAAAATAGTAAAAAATCTAATGAACATATCACAGATGTATTCTGGGCCTAAACCATTCAGCGACACTTTAAAATCTGTTCTGATCTGTTCCTTTAGTCCTGGTTCAAACTCTGAATGAGCCGCAGCTGTTTAATGCCCTTTTTTTGCGAAGTCCAGTTAGAAGACCATTACAGTAGTCGAATCTACTGGAGGTGAAGGCGTGGATGAGCTTCTCTTCTCTTTTTTTTTTTTTTTTTTTTTGTAAAAAGCTGTTTTGGTGATAGCTTTGATGTGGCTGGTGAAGGTCAGATCCGAGTCTATTAACACACCAAGGTGACAAGACTCAAGGTGTTTGCTGATGCTAATCCTCTTCTCTTTGTCACCAAACAAAATAATCTCAGTTTCATCCTTATTTATTTGAAGTAAATTATGGCTCATCAAATTATTTATTTGCTCCAAACACTGACACGGCGAGTCCATCGGGCTGCAGTCGAGACACATAGACTATATTATCAAAAGTATTGGGCCACCTACACATTACACCTGCAGGAGCTTTTATATCATCCCATTCTAAATCCATAAGCATTAATATTGAGTTGCCCCCCCATAACATCTTCCACTTTTCTGGGAAAGCTTTCTATAAGATTTTGGGAGTGTGTAACTATCCAGCTAACTATTCAAGAAAGCCCATAATGTAGAATAGCAGGCAGGAGTAATCTGAGGCAATTGTGATATAAACATTATCTACTGGACACATTAAATCAAATCCTAATTTCAGCCAGGGAACCAAAATGGCTCAGGCCCAGCCCTGGATTTTTACTCTTACTGTGAAATCACTCTGCAACATTCTTAACAGTTTGTTATTGCACTTTTAATGAGAAAAGGCCATATGTGCCCTAAACATGTTGCAAAGATTAAATCCCAGAAGACAGAATTTATTTACTTAATTTGGAAGTTGAAAAGAATTATTACTGACTCGTACAGGTTGTTGTTTTGCTCGTGGGTGTGCGCAGTACGTTTTAAGTCGCGTAAAACTTTTCTCGCCCTTGAACTCGTTGCTCATTGCCTGTGCATTCTCCCTCTCCTCTCATGTTACGCTCTCAAACCTGTGCATGTCTTCACGCACCCTCTGAGCAGATCCATCAGCCAATCTCCAGACCTTCAAACTGACTCATTATGTAACCATCTCTACAGACAGGTTGACTAGACATGTCGCAGTCAATCTACTCCCTCTAGACTTTAACAAGCTAAAGTGGATAGACAGGCCAGTTCACAGACCAATCCTTCAGCTCACCACCAAAAAAAAAAAAAAAAAAAAAAGTTATGGACAAGCCATTGCTCCAGTGTGTGTGTGTGTGTGTGTTAAAGTGCATGTGTATTCATGCCTATACACATACTGTATTTGCAGACACAGTGAGATCTAACCCCCCCCCACCACCACCACCACCTCAGGACACTTACATAAGACTGTCAGATCCAGACAGGTGATGAGATGGTGGAAAAGGCCAGAAAGCAAGGTGAAAGACTGAGAGACAGAGTGTGTACGCTTATGTGTATGTGTCCTTCTGTCCGTCCGTCCGTCTGTCTGCCTGTCTGTGTCTGGGCATGTGGGTAGGTGAGTTGCTAGAGGGTAATTAAATGTATTTTTGTCAGCTAACCCGCTCTGGCTCCCTTATCAGACACGGGAAACCACAGAGGTAGAAAGAAACCAGATGGGTCATGGCCGGCAGGGGTGTTTGTGTGTGGGAATTTATGTGCAGGTGGGTGGGTAAAGAGAGAATGAGACAGCTCTAATTCCCAGACACCACCCCTTGGGGGCTGGAGGTGGAATTGAACATCGTCTGGAAGGGACAGCTTTGACAGCTTCCCTAAATACGCCCTGTAATGTTTTCACTCACACTGGACTGAGGTAGATGGAAGCCTGGATGCGCATTTCTGGCCCAAAAGCCCTCGCACATTTCTTTGTGATCATCAAACCCAGAAATGCCAAGGCGGTTGTTTTTCTTACAGTTGTCCTGGAGAGAACCATCATCTGAAGACTATGGGCACAAGAATGCAGATTTACTGTGTGAGAGAGACTGTCTCATGATCACTTTGGATGCAAGGGTTTTTGTTTTCCCACCCAGTTCAGTCAGCACAATTTTATAGTATACCTAAAGCGCTCCGCGGACATGATGCATCACCCTCATGACGAGCCTTGGGGCTCTGCATTCATCCTCATCTGTGAGTAAACTTCAAGGTTTGTAATTCACTTTCTGTCCTTGCATTCCTTTGTTTTGGAAATGCACTGTGGCTATTAGATTCTACAAGAAATAAGTCATGCAGAGGCCACAAATATATTTTCAGAACAGACACACTATCTCCAAAACACATATCATGGGAAATTGCTGGAGCTCAGGTAATTTCCATGAATCAAAATACTGGGTTGAGAACAGCTTTCTCCATTCTGTTGCAGTGTAGTTGTGTCATGACTATAGTGTTTTCAGGTCTACAGTAAAGGTAAGCGGTAAAATATGCCACAACCTAAGTTAACAGTGTAATGAATTGTGATGCCATATGTTTAATATTGATGGAATTCATTTAGCTTTTATTACTTGTAATGCTCATTCGACCTCTCAGAATTTCTTTCTGTAACGTTTTGCCGCAATATGAGAATGTCACACTACTTCCAACATTGATTTTCTTTTATTTCATACTATATTGAATTTCTGTAATCCAGGTATATCAGATATATCAAATACACAAGGACAAGAAAAGTATTGACTCCTTAGTGTGGACAATGACCTTCTGAAGTATGTGTCACACTTTATGTTGGAAAATTGAATCCACGCACTGACAGACATTTGCTGGACTTAAAGCCAGCTAAAACACATGCTTCTGGCTTTACTCTGTGCAAGACCAAATCTGATGTTAATGCCAAACGCAAAGTGTAATGGCCATCACTGAAGCTTATTCTTAGAGCAAATTAATTAGGGAAATGATGCAATCTTTTGCCAAGTACCATTGTTAGTTTGAAAAGATTATAATTTAAGTTAGAACTAAGGACATTTTTTGTTGCCTTTGAAGTAGGTTGGAACTCTGATCTCTTAATGATCATTAGCTCAAGACCCAAAGCTTCACTTCTCAGAAAATTATCCCAGAACAAAATGAAAAGATGAGGACCTCTGCGTGGTTCTATTTAAATCGACTCTAATGAAGACAAAAGCTGAAAGGAGACGACCAGATTATACTTAATTAGTGGCACTTATCTGGCCACTCAAGCTGTTTACGTTCACCTTCTCCTATATCCCATAGTCCAGGATTTCTAAAACTGACACTCTAACGATGGTTTGGCAAGTATCCCTAGCGCTTTCAAACACAGCATTCACATTTGTGGACGGTTAATTAAACTCCGTTTTGGGTGAATTTTTCATTATAGAGTTCTTCAAACCAGTTGACTCTGGTTCCACTAAATCATGTTTGTGTAACCTGCCGTGGTATATTTTGCATTTGTTCAAAGATGATTTAAATTAGGTTAAAGAGACAATAAATAAACAGATTAACAACAATAATCACAGATTTTTTTCCCCATCGACAATGGATGTTTCTCATGTTTAGTATGTCGTTGCAAGGTTTTCACCTACATGTACAGCTGACACTCTAAAAGACGGTTTGGCTTGTATCCCCAGTTGCATCGGACCACTGGTGGAAGACATTGCAAGTTAAAGGCAAACATTTTCCCTAAAAAAAACACTACATTAACTCGTACAATAATAATCCTCCTCCATCATCACTTCTGGTCCTTTGTCAGAGTGTGGTGGCGTATTTACCCGCGGAGACCCTGCACTCTGCCTGTATTTTCTATTTTCCTCTTGTTTTGCTGTCTTTGCGACGTTTCTGGGCGTCAACCCTCAGGCAGTGAGTTTCTACCATCAGCCAATCGGTAACAGCGCCGCACAGCGGCCGACATAAAGACAAAGCGACTCCGGATGCGACCCTGTCCACTTTCTGCTCTTCTCACTTACTGCACAGTTCTGTCTGAGAGACAAAACTCTGGGCAAAGCACAGACACAGAGCTTCCAGTCTACCGCCTCTATCGGATTATGTAAATTGCTGCTAGAACATTCCCGTAGAGCTTTTTGCGAAGGTGTGGGTGTGTTTATTTGTGTTTTTGGAATATAACCACTGTGACAGAATCAGGAATGTTTTGGTTTTTTTTTTGTCTAGTTCATGTTTTTTTTTTCTCACTACACCACTCACTCTCCAGAAATTTGGACATTTTTCTGAAGAATGAACCATTTATGGAGACAATCGGAAGCACCAGCTGAATATTTGTGTTCAGTCAGATTTAATCTGTCCCTCAAACATGAGTTACTAGTAACCTACGAAACATATTTGAGGAAAGGGTATTTCCATTTTGTGCAGCTTTATACTTCTACTCCACTACATCTCAGAGTCAATATTGTACTTTTCACTGCATTACATTTGTCTGACAGCTTTAGTGCCTTTTCAGGTGACAGTTTGACACAATGGATAATATGTGTTGTGTTGTATTTTAAAATCAAATGTTTTTCCGCTCTAAACTTCTCATGTTCAGTCTTCAAATTATTCAACATGTCACCAAAAATCAAACATTAGAGAAAAAGGTATCAAAGTGAAAACAGAATCACATATAAGGACTTAGTTTTTCTTCTTTTCTCTTCCATTATCAGATTTATCAGGTGTCTCTGTTTTCTAAAATTGGATATGAAGTAGTTCAAACAGCTCCACCTCCAGCAGAAACAACAGTAACAAGCTGCCACCACACTGATGATGGACATCGATACAATAATGTCACATATACACCTGCACTTTTTGGAAAATAGTACTTCTGTTCTTTGACTTGCTGCAACAACACTGTTGAAGAAGCTCTAAATAATCTAGTGACGGCACATAGAATCATTTATCAGTCAGAGGGACCAGGACTGTGACAGGAAATACTTTTATCTACATTGTGCTGTTAATACTTTCATTTCAGTAGGATTATTTATGCTGCTAATAGAGTATTTTTACACTGTAGAAGTAAAAGGTCTGAACACTTCTTCCACCACTGCTAAACAAAACAACCCCACCACTATCCATCTGTTGCCATTCTGTCTTTGTAATAGCGAAAGTTGGCAACCCTGCAAACACATTTAGCAGGAAAAAAACACCAGCAGTCGTTGTGGGAGTGGCTGCACAGACACGGGGTGAGCTGCTGCCAGAACAGCGAGCGGCATCAGGGTGAAATCGGCCTGTTACCATGTAGTGGGGCTGAGGGGCAAATCGTCTTGAATTTAAAGTCTTAGGTTTAAGAAATAAAAAGTAAAACATCATGAAATGACCAATGGTCATCGTCAACTTGTTTAAAACTGAAACACTGAGATTAGATTGGAGTTTGTTTGCATCCCTGTATAATGTTAAATTATGTTATATTACAAGATGTCACTCTGGAGGTATTCATTCGTTTATCGTACGGGGATTGTAACAGACAGACACTGAGCATCCCCGTTGCCATGGTAATTAACTTTCACTCCTGCCTGTGGTTGCTCCATGTGTCTCCTGGATGTATGAAAGATTATCTCACTCAAAGAATCTTTGGATGTTACTGTGTCAAAGATTCTAGAACTGAAGAATAAAGACTTTGTGCCGCAAAGTTCCAAAGTTATTTTTCATTCGGGATTTGAGATCTTTAAATGAGTAATCTGTGTACTCTCCTTGATAAACAAGCAAGTAGACTCAAATCCCAATCGCTAATCACAATTGCAACATTGCCCACAATAATCACAATGACTTTTCCACCATTCCCATTAAAACAAACATTCTAACGTAATATTAACACTGAGCTTATCTTATTGACTTGAGTTGATTTTTTCTGTTGCAGCTGCAGCTCTCATGGTTTCAGCGTCTGGCTCGGCTGTGTGTTTTGTTGTGTATCACTCTGACAGTTCAAACAGGTGTATAACACCGGCGGTGATGCTTGTGCGTGCACGCATGTGTATGTTGTCAAATGTTGTTTGTGAATAACACAAAACATGCGGTTAGATCCATTTTCATCACCAATCGCTGTAACATGAGCAGCATGAGCGAAATTTGTCCCAAAATGAATTTACATCATTGCGTGTTGAGAGTGAGACTCGCCGCAATGTTTATGGGTTCCCTATGAGACTATGGCACAAGAAAACAGACTACAGCAGGACAGTCTAGAATTAATGGGAAGCACTGTACACATAGTACTATATCTTCATTTGTATTATCTAAGATGGCCTATGAGAGACCACCTATGTTTGTTAGACACTTCATCTGTTTCACAGAGGGGCTTTAATTGTTTTAAGTACCAGTGAAAGGAGACTACTAATTTCAGCCTTCTATTCTATTGTGCTCAATAAATTTACACCATGTAGTGCCTTTTTAATTGTGCGTCTTGGATGCAAGGCTGCACCTTCTTACGGAATATTGAAGTCAGTGATCAGAATTGTTGTAGCTTAAAGCAGGACTTTCTCTAGTCTCTATTCAAGATGTGATTTGTTCTTCTAGTTACTGCAACAAGATGGAGGAGAGACAGTATCGCTGAAACCTTGGCCCGCAGAAACTGTCAGCAATTCATGCCTGACACAAGTATTTTTTTCTTACCTCCATTCACCTATTAATGTCTTGTTGTCTAGGCTGTGAATTGTTTCTGGGCGCTGTACAACCACAGATGGATCCGCTGTGGGGTTCTGCTGATTCATATTAATGGACCTGACCCCAATCCCTCCTTTCCTTTTTCTTTTTCCAATCTATCTCCCCCCCGTTCCTCCCACTGCTCACTCTCTTTCTCCTGCCTTCCAAACACCCAGGAGACAGATGGACCAACACTCAACTTCACACCATTTAGCTTTTCAAGGCTGCTAAAATAGTGTGTGTGAAGTGGTGGAGTAAGTGAGTTGGGAAACAAGGGCTGTGTGTGTGTGTGAAAGAAATATATAGAGAGAGAGAGAGCAGGCAGAAAGAAAGAAAGAAAGAAAATGAGCTGAAGTGCTACCTACATAAACGCGTCTATGTGCATGCATTAATGTGTTGTGTGTACGTACGTGTGTGTTGTGTTGCACGTGAAGGCATTGGGGTGAGGTTGGTAGACAGGGAGATGTGCGGAGTAAATGAAGGACTTGGTGCTCTACACGACTGACTGGTCAAATCTATGATGCTACCTTGAGCTTCCTTGGCTCTCGTCAGACAGTCCTGCTCTTCCAGTAATAGAGACTGAGTGCTGCTCTGTACCAAGCCAAATACCTGCACAACTCCCGCTTGCTTGGCTACAGTATAAAGAAAACAGTATACTGGAGCAATTGTCAGGAAAAAAAATCTTTTTTACAGTTAGTTAGAAGCGGGAGACATTGGAATTATCAGTATTGCCGTTCAAATATATCCTTTCAATTAGACATAGCTGCAGTAGATGTTAAGAAAACTCATGTTAAAAGCGTTCGACTGATGCTTTTAATTATGTATTTGCACTTAGCAGTCATTCTATCCCAGCCACACATAATGATTTCTGTGTAGAGGAGTCCGTGAAACTCCTTACGCTCACTCTGAAATGATCCATTGCCTCTCTTCTGCTCTTCTATAGCGGCAGCAGTGTGCAGCGTCCTAGAACAGCATCTTTTTTTTTTCATCTTATCTTTTATTTACCTCCTTTACTTACTTACAATAATTGTACATATATTTTGGAATAATTTACATATTCTACAAAGACAAGTCTGCAGCCACACTATTTGCCTTGGACTGAACAGATGCTCGCGATCACAAACATGCTAAAGCTGAATGTTTACCATCCTCGCTGTTGGTAGTTCACCATGTCAGTATTTGATGAAAAACCAGAGCAAACAGTTGAAATTCTGACCTCAATGTTGAATGAAAAGTTACCAAGTTAGAAAAAGAAAAGGTCCAAAGAGAATTTTTTTAGTCTCTATAATTCAAAAAAGTTTTATCCAGAACACTGGTCTGTTTTGTATCCTGCTCACAATGTCATTCCCACCTGAGTCTTACTATAAATTTGAGATAAAGGCATCAGAGCCCACATACAGCAACTTCTCTGAAACTAAACCCAAGGTTCAATTGTAACAGGATGTCTCCACCCACATCAGTATGATGCACAGTACTTTGATATTTGAAACCACGGTTGTCTCCTTAAAATGATGAAACTGACTGCCATCTTAGTGCAATGGCTGAAGTGCACTGGTTGAATCTGTCTCAGTGGAAAGAGAGTGGAGCCACAAGGCCAAATTATCATTTTCCCATTCAGTACTTGTTCTGACCTTTACATTTGGTCACAGGTTTTGGGCAGACACAGAAAAAAAAAAAAAAAACAAGCTGAAATGAGTTTTCTCCAACAGGGTGATTGTCCTCACCATTCATGACAGCTCGTGGACCTGAGAGGGCCTCAGGGTCAGGCCACAGTGCCTTCACACTAATAGGACCGGGCAAGGTGGATCAGGAAGCTGGTAAAGACACCTCCTGGGACTGTTGCTTTGGGAGGCAACCTCTGGGGCAGAACCAGGACACGCTGGAGGGAATACAACTTCCAGCTGGCTTAGTAGTGTGTGCGGGGACTCCCAGGGAGCAGCTGACAGAAGTTTATGCTCTGTGATCTGCTTGACACTAATGAGGATAAGACAGTAGATGGATCAATGGATGATTTCACTGCTGCTACTCAACTCAAGATTACATAGATATTAAGAACATGGTGCCATTCCAAGCTTATTTTTTTCTACTTCTGTCTGTTGTCACTCCACAAATCACATGTGTGTATGAAAAGAGGATGAGAGAGAGCGTATGAGAGGGAGGTTCATGCCTGACTGGGGCTTACACGAGTGTGGCTCAGTGATACTGTGCTTATCTGCTTTGTCCACCATTTGCTAGCACGGTGGAGACTCTCTATCAACTATGGGGAATCAAAGCTGCAAGCAAAAAAAAAAAAAAACCCACAGAACTTGAACATACACTTAATGTAATATATAGAGGTACCACACTTCAAAAAACAGACACACACGCACACCTGAAAGGCAGATCTCTGAGAGTTTTAAACATGCTGACATCTCTCTACATGCAACCCACACAAAACCCATTATAACCCTCCTGCAACATTAGGACGCGCACAGTACACATATGCAAAAAAAAGCATGTTCCGACATACACATATAAATGCACACACACAAATGCACTCTCAGCCTAACTTTTATCGAACAAGAATCCAATTACTTAACCCGGCTTCAGGTTCCATACCCTCTTTGCTCTTCCACCTTGACAAGTCTGCACTAATATCTGCTGACAGCCTCTGTCCACCGTGCGCACACACACACACACACACACACACACCCACATGCACATGCACACCTACGTCTGCACACACACACACACACACACATACACATGCACACCTACGTCTGCACACACACACACATATATACACGTACAGCTGATCCCCATAAGAGTCTGATTAAATGAAAACTGCGATGCCCATTCTCCATCCGAGGGTCAATGAATACCAATGAGAGACATATCACAGTCCTTAGCATGTGTGTGCGTATGTGTGTGAATGACAAAGAGGAAGGAAACTTTTATGCCTTCCTACCATACTGAATATGTAGCTCTGTGGATTTTCTTCATCACCCTTTCTTTCATCTTCCCTGTTCATATGTCTGCATGACATCTGGATCTTTATTGTTCCCAGTCCATAGATCACTTATTAAGCCAAGTAATGAGGAGGTCATGCATAATTTGATTTGCTCTAGCGGTACCTGGGGACATTTTCTTACTTCACTAAAATCTATGATAGTTTCCTTTTGAAAGGCCATAACTCTCCTTCAGTAGCAGGCACTGGGGTCACAGATGCTAAATGGGCCATTTATAGATTCCTGGTGGAAGGAGAATATTGTGTTGAGTCGTTTCAGACCCCTTATCGAGGCTATTTGACTCCACGTGGTTTAATTTGCTCCCGGTGATATATCTGATAAAGAACCAACCTTTCAAATCATTCTCACAGCTTTCCTGTTATATGCACACTCTAATATGCTAAATGGAGGGCAGTGTATAGAAGGTGTTATTTAAGAAGAGTGAGTAAAGTGAGTATCAATATTATTGTTCAATAGATGTTCTTAGCAGCAATGGCCCCTTGGGAACTGCAACAATTACTGGTAAATACAATTACGTCCAGAGCAATACGACCTCAGCCAATGGATGATTCCAAATGCAGCAGCGTGGCATTGTGTTTCGCAGCTCAGAAAAGATCATTTAAATCAATTTCCATTTATACATGATATTTGCACGCATCATTACAATGCATATATTTGGTCACTGCCTTAACTACCCCCTACTGCACTGTTTATACTGGAGGGGGAAAAAAAGTATGTGCAAAATATCATTTTCCTTTGTTTTGCTTTTCTTTATTTCCTTTGGTTTATGTTTATATAACGCATGCGATAGCCCCATGTTGCTTGCAGACAAACCACCCGGCAGGCTTTCATATGGAGAAATATCAAATCACTGCAAACAAATAACATCAACACAGCGCACGTTAAAAAAAAAAATAAAGTCCTTGGAGGCGGTTCATGTATGACAATCAGAGACTTTGAGAGATTGGGAAAGCTGTATGTGTGATACAGCACGCGTTATCCCTCAGTCCTTCTCAGCTTGAGAAGCGCGCCGCCATTGGTCAGTTGTCCTGCAGGGATGCTTGCCAAGCTTATCGGCCTGTTACAAATCAGGCAGAGAAATTGCAACAGGAACATCTCTCCCTTTCTCTCCGCTCTCCCTTACCAGGATCACTCGAGGGGATTGAGGCGCTAAGAACACAGCACAAATCTCTACTTCTGCTTTGCTTTGCATCTACCTCTGCTTTTCCTCCTCTTCTACCTGCATGCCTGCTGAAAAGTTGCAAGTCTGTTTCCTGCCAACTCATTTGATAAAGCAATGACACCACATTATATTTTAAACTGCATTTTTTGGATTTTTGATTTTTTTTTTTTCGCTATAAGTTTCAGCGTTACTCCGGCCTGTGCATAAACCATGTCAGAATTAGCTAAAAGGTTAAAAATCCTCCTGCGAAGCGTGTCCTCCATCGAAATCAGCATGGTGCAGCTTTATGCCAAATTTACCTAAAACTATGATAAAAGGAAACCCAAAACATTTAATAAGGCTGGAGCAAAACAGCTCTTGGGAATTTGACTTGCATTCATGGGTCAAATTTATTTAATGATGTATTTTCCTTTTTCACATGGATAATTGGCCACATGAAAGAGTCAGAGATACCGATTCTTCAGTAACAGTTGCCTCAGTTCACAATACAGTAACAAAATACTTGATATTTGCACTACAGGAAGCAAAGCAAAGTATGAATTGTTGCCTTTAGCCATAGCTTTGTTTTGAAGGACAGGGACCCATCACTGTTCCTAATTGCTTTTTCCACTGAGATACTGTATAAAAGACAGGATTTAGTCAGATGGTTTTTCTATCACAGAGAACTTGTTAAGGGTTAAGTCATAATTTAGAGCTAAATGGATTTCATATCTGTTGAAAACCATTCACTATTATACAGGAACTCTCTTACTGAGAGAGAAGAAGACGAGGCATGTGGAGTGTAAGTATTACTTTGTATGTAGCCATAGCTTACTTTTCATTTGCTTCTGACTTTGGCCTTTGGCCTCTTGTTTCCAACTCTTAGTTACTCTTACTTTCCAATCTTACCGCTCTATTCATTATTATTTCATACATGTGTGCACTTTCAGCTTTGTGGAAAGAGTCTTAAACCTAAAAAAAATGAGGAATCCACGGACAAAGGAACAAGGATGAATCCATCTTACAGGACAACAAGATATAGTTAAAGGTGTTATACAAAGGATAAAACTTGAATGTGTGAATCTTCACTTGCCTCACAATTTCATTTGATAGTGATTCACCTGACAATTCTCGTATACTGTATCACGTACACAATTTTCCATATTACTGCACATGGCTACTTTTTCATCAGTTAATACAAACTGTCAAGGTGAGCTCCTTTTATTTAGAAAGCGCTTTCAAAAAATCAGACCGCAATAGTGGTTAAAATAAACAGCTGCATTTACAATACCAGTGACCCACCTCAGTCACTGGTGGGCTGTGCGGTATTGTAAAATAAAAAAAAACATTAGAATAACAAAACAGAAATCCAGAAACCTCTATAAATGACACGAACAAACATCCTGAGAATGTTAAGAGTATAAAAGGTGGCTCATGATATTAAGCGGTGTGTAGATACAGCTCATCACTTGCAGAATGTAGAAACTCTTAACACCCACAGCGAGCCGGGCCTTATCACCTCCCCTCAGTGTCGGACCATGCTAACGCTCTAGTGGCTTAATAGGCAGAAATCTCTGCAGCCTTGCCAGAAGAGTGGAGACAGCAACAGAAACTAACAGCAGATTACACTCGACGTGCAGTGTAAATACAACCAAAAATATTATACTTTATAAAATACTTCATCACAGTATCTAAGATCGTTAAGTGTAGCGACCGTGTGTGAGTGTTTTTAGCTTTAATAGAAGATGAGGCTTTACCTTCATCAGCTTTCTGCTGCTGCAGGTGGGACTGGGGGGGGGGGGGTGGGGGGGTTACTGCCTGTTTTGCAGCCCCTCGATGTAAAAAGCTTGAGTAAGCACCATTCCTACGTTTCTGATTCTGATAATGGACTACTTTGCCATCGCGAAATTACCGCAACACTACACAGCCAAGTAGGTGAATTACTTAATGTCCAAAAATGCCCGTAGTTCCCAGTCCTACTACACTTAATGTAGGTGTGTGTGTGTGTGTGTGTGTGTGTGTGTGTGTGTGTGTGTGTGTGTGTGTAAATGTGTGTTTAGAGGAGCTTGTGCATTGGTGGAAGTGCTTAATGACTTTCTCACCTCTCACACGTGCCTCAAAGACACATTTCAGTTTACATTTGCAGTATTGAATTCATAATTGCTTGTTGGCCATAAAACTTCCTGTCTAATGAAATGCTTCCATAATAATCAATAAAGGAAATAGAGCGGGTCCATTTAAATGTTGTGGCAAAGGAGGGAAAGCCATCAAGCTGAACCATTGCTTTCAGTGCTGCTGTGTGTTACCATATCAGTGTGTGCAGAGAAGAAGTTGAGTGGATACCATTTCAAAGATCTTCACAGGGGGACTGCTATCTCTTTTTTTTTTTTTTTTTTTTTTTTTTTTTGGGGGGAGTGATGACATGCAGAAGGCAATGAAGGATGGATGTCTGTCTGCAGTATTGGAACTGGTCCTGGCCCTTAGGTGCCCTTTGAGCAATATCTCCAGCCAACTCACAGCGGATTGTGCTTACTCTCATTTAGTCAGACCTATTTGTCTTCCCTCTCAAACCTGTTCCAAAGATGTAATTCCATAAAAGCATGCAATCAATACACCAGCAACTGTACACCCATCTATCATTTTTGATAAAAAAAAAAAAGGATAAAAGCAAATAGGAAAAAATGTGTGTGTGTGAGTGCATGCATGCATGAGTATCTCTATGTCCCAACGCAAATATATGGCAATTAAGCCAAAGTAGGGCAGATAAAAATGCTGGCTCAGTCATGAGCGCTGACACACACAGGTACAGGGCACATCTGTCCACTAGATGGCACTGTTATGAGATTTTTCAAAGCTGCAATCAATTCATGTGTGGTGTCCTGTGTCAAAAACGAAGAAATATTAATTTCTTTGCTCCTGGAAACCTTAACATTTCCAGGAAGATATAAATACAATATCCACACAGACATACACACCCACACACACGGGCCTCATTAATCTCCTCTGTAACAGGACTCTATCCTCTGGCTCCAATATTACAGTAAATGGTGATGCTTATCTGCAAGCAGTCCTGCCCTTGAAATAGGTGCTGTTCCATTCCCAGCTAATTCCACAGCCATTAAATGGTTGGCACATTTTTCACAGGTATATAAATTGCTTTAAGCTGCGGCTTACTCTCAGCACATTGAAATACAAACACGGATGTTCTCTCCTTTTTATCTCACTCTGCCCTCTGTCTCCTTAATACTTCCAAACCTCCTTCCCATCCTTCTTCCCACCCTCGCTGCCACCCCTCCCATCTCCTTACAAGTGAAATGAGCATGGATTGACTTCTAGCTTGCAGCAAGGTTGAGGTAATAGCTTATTAGCAGCCAATAAACATCAGTCATTTTCATTTAAGCTAACACTCCAATCTTGTTCATAATCACCAAGACATGGATAGGGCTGGAAATCAATGGCACGTTTTAAAAGGGTGTCCCTTGTGTAGTGTTTGATCTACCTGATCAAGGAAGTGAGGAGATACAGTATGTGGAAGGGTGTGTGTGTATGGGGGGGATGCATTAATAAACCTCATCAGCAAACCATATAGGCTTCACAAAAAATGTTTAATTCCACCTTGACCTTTCCTACGATTGTCCCTTTGCACTGCGCTAATCTATTGTTTGGACTCCACACCACGCTTACATGCTCTGATGCTGGTAAATCGAAGCCTAGAAAACACCTGAAAGCTGCCTGTCCTCCAAAGAAAAGGGGGTGTAGATCAGACATTCACATCACACCTCTACCTATCCAGACCTGACAGCAGGACACCTGCAGCCTCACTGATGAGAGGATGAAATACTCCTCCCCTCTGTACTCTCACATTCCCTCATCCATCCATTTTATATGCCTCTCTCCCTGTGTGCCCACAGCCACAGAGCAGCTGGCTAGTTATTTGTGACCTGCCAGTCTGCGGGTGTAACAAGGTTTCGACGCAATTAAGAATACATTTCCCAGGTACCAACGCAACAAATCACCGGCTTGAGTCCCTGGGTACACACGCACATAAACGTTGCCTCATTAGTCACACAAATCAAACGGTACACAAATGGGAACATGAAATAACTAATCATTGTTTGAGGAGAAAAAGCAATTATTAATCGATTCCATTTGTGTTGGCTGAAAGGGTTCAAAGAGTTCCATTCTTTAGAGAAAATATTTGCTATGGCTGTGCAGCTTGGCTGGAGTAATCACCACCTATTATGTGTGTTGATTTGAAAGTAAGAAACAAAGTGGTGAAATTCATCACAGGCAGCCATTATTGTGTCAATTCACAGACAGGAAAAACAATCCATTGTAGGTGATAAATTAGAAACAACGCACAAAGCAATGTGAACTTCTCTCGATGTGTTGATTTTACAATCTCTGCCGAGAACTGAGGCTGAGGCTTTAACAGGGAAATGGTACACTGTCATATCAGAATTACAGTGTAGATGTTTCCTGTCCGGTCCAGTCTTCAAATCAAGGTGCAGGCAAAGGCAAACAAGGCCGGAAAGAGGGTAATTTACAATTATTTAGACCTTCTTTTTGTCTTGAATTATTTCGGGGGAAGTTTGCCATGTTTATTTTTCCTTGAAATGCTAAAAAATATGGACATCTTATTGAGGTGAGGTGAGTGATTTTGAATTTGGCTGGCTCATCTGAACACAGTCATCTAAAAACCTTCGTAGACATAAAAATGCATCTTAAACCGCTGGCATGATTTAGTTTGGCAAGCGGAGTGTTTGCATTTACAATTAACAGCACATGGTTAGGATATATTAAAAAAAGACATCACATTTTAGTCGGCGGTCCGTGCCAATAAATGTTGCAGATTTAATGGGCACAATATGTCGTATCTTGTGTTTGATACTTCTTGGATCGCTTGGCGTATGAGCGCATCAGCATCGAACTCAATCATCGTCAGAGAGTAATACAGACACTAACAAAGCAGCACAAAACGTGTCACTTTGATGACATAATCTACAAACATCAATACACTAGCCAGCGCGTACACTTCAGATGACAGGTGTTATTAACACAGACTATGCATTTCTTCATGCTACAACACAATTTTAACAGACACCCATGACTGTCTAGTGTCACACCATAATTTCCTGTTGGTTTATTAAACTTTCTGTCATTTGTGATAATTGCCGGATTGTTGATTTCCTTTTACACTCTGCTGTTTCCTGGTTTGCAATTTTCTGGAGTCTACTCAAATCAAGCTATTTAAAGAATCATAAATGCTTTCCATTATTGTTGTTAAGAAAATGCACACTGAAAGGCTTCTAAATTCCACACCCTGCAGTGAAAGATCCCTCTGATTACTGATTACACATTGTGCATCAAGTAATTAATTGAAAAACTCGAGTTTCCCTGGTTTTAAACATTTTATGTTTGCAGCGCAGAGATATGTGTTTTCCATCCATGTCTTATTATGTGACCGACACACCACTCACAGTGTCAAAACATGAAGCATTCAAAAGAGCACATTGATCATATGTATGGACCGGAAAGAGTTTGGAATGCATCCCTCTCTTCTCATTCCCCCTCTCCTCTAACACAGTTATCTCTACCTGATGTGCTTTCGTATTGTACAGTAAGAAGCACATAATAGGAAAGCATGCACTGTTTGTGTGTGTGTGTGTGTGTGTGTGTGTGTGTGTTTGTGTGTGTGCAGGTTTGTGCAAGCCTGTGTGTGTGTGTGTTCGTTTCTCTGGTGCAGAGACAGAGGGGGGCCGGTTCAACATCTGCAAATTGAATTCTGCCCAAACGTGACAGTGATGAAGTGTTGTTCATAGCGGCCGTGATTGTCTCTATCTTCACTCCTGTCCGCGAGTATTACAGCAAGCCTGCCCGCTCCACAGGCCTCAACCCCAGCCAGAGCTACCTCATCTATTAATGACAGTACTGGAAAATCAAATTCATACTAGATACATGTTTTATCAGCCAGAGCTGGCTGGAGAGAGGGTTGGTGTTTCTGTGTTTCCAGCCTCCATGCTGCGTGTGTTGCTCTCCTCCCATTCCTCCTTGTAAGATCGGGTCTCTTTAGCCCTCAGGCCGGCTTTTAATAATAGGATAAGGTGCAGAAAATTGATCTGGCTTCACAGGCACAAGCTTTTAGGATTATGTCAATAATAAAACAAAGTTTGGCCTTTCCCTATTCTGCATTTCTCTTCAGGCGAGCGGAGGACCTCTGTGTTGCACTATGACTCTCTTTGTGACTTATACCTTTCAACAGTAGAGAAATAGAGGAGGAGGCAGAGGAGAGGAGGGAGGAGAAGGTGTGGTTACCTGGGGAGATTAAAGAATTTAGAGAGAAACCTAAGCAATGGTTCTTCAGTGGAGCTACCTTTCTCCTACGGGGTGTAAAAGATCAGCAGGAAACCAAAGTAACTTAAGGGAAGAAGTAAAAATGGATGGAGGACAGGTCCTGGAGAGAGGAGTGAAATGCATGCTCAAAACAGAGACCACATTGAATAAAGAAGTGATTGATCAAATGGGGAAAGACTAAAAACAGGGGAAAGCATGAGAAATGTGGTTAGCGGCTCACATATGTTCAACAGCAGAGCTGGATGCCCTCCAGGTGTGCTGAAAATAGTGCAGCAGAGGAAGGATTTCAATACCCACTCCTAAAACAAACACTTGAAAAGGTAAAGTGGAAAAATATGGCTCCCCATATCCCGTTCCTTGAAAATCAATGCTCTCTGATGTTTGGGTAACAACAAATAGTACACAAACGCCTATAAAGGCATATGGGAGATCCTTTACCGTTCGCTGCAGCTTTTCTTTTCTGCGGGTGTTTTTCCTTTTGGTATTCTGGACACAGAAACACCCAAGCTTCCTCCTGTGATATGTTCCGTACAGCTCCCGTACCTCTTTTCCTCAGAGGCTCTGCGTCTTGCTAAATGGCAGGCAAACACAGACAAGACTCAGCTGGTTGACTGACTCCTTCAGTTCACACCAACAATGGCTGGCAGTGGGAGACGGGGCTGCTTCAATGGATATAGCCCCCCATAAACTGGAATCATTTCTCCCTTTCTCTTCCTCCCTTTCTCTTTGTGTCTGTTCTTTTTTCTCACTTAGCAGAGAGTGCTGCTGCTGTCAGAATCTGAGTGATGTAAGGGTGAACTTGCACTGACCTCTCTTCTGGTAATAAGGATGGAGTGACAGAGCCTTCATCGTGACACAAGCCGACAATAAGGGAAAGAAAGATAGAGTATGTGTACGATTGTGTTTGTGTGTTTATGTGTAGTGTGTGTGGGGGGGGGGAGGGGGTTGGACACTCCTCTCTTAAAAATGGGTGGCAGCGCCAGTCCCTACGTCGTGCTTTGTGAAAAATGTCTTTAAATTTCATCATTCTCAGCAAAAGTGTGAAAGGACAAAACAATGACTTATAAACCTCTCAGCAGCCGAAAACTTCTGAGGCTTAGCAGAAAGTCACGCCGGCGCTACAAGGATCTTGGGTAATTCTTGATGACTACAGTTGCCATGGTGAAGTCCAGCCAGTCCATTCTGTCGTTGCATCTGACATTAGATCACTTGAAGCTTCAAGGATCTACTTAACATTAACAGAAAGACCAGCTACCGCAGCACTCTGCTTTTCAACTTAATTCAACTAAGTGTCAGTTTCTGTTTGTTGAAATGCACAGAACAAATATAGGCTTTACAAACCAGGTAAGCTAGGGACTTGACATAGGGTACTTTGGGCCGAAAATGGCACACATTGTCAGGTAGTTGCAAGTTTCCTTGAATGACTTGTGCCCTTGAGAAGACTAGAATCATCCCTTGCTCTTTTCACTCACTTTGAACAATTACTAGTAAACTTGTGGCGATTGAGCTTTTGAGGTTGTGGCACCCAACCTGCGGCGTGCTCTGCCCACCCAAGTAACTGCAGTGGGGCCAGTTAGTAAACGAAACACGTACCAAAACCTGGTGAAAGTGTGGCAAACACGTTTCTTATCGCTGAAGGTTTTAAGTGTAGCTGTTTGTTCTTCTTCTTATACACTGTCCGGTTCATTTAATGACAATGGCAATTCACGATGTGATTTGGGAACCACTGGTTTAGTCAATGCTATGTTCACGGTTTGGTTAGATTCAGGCATAAAAACAACTTGGTTAGGAAAAAGGGTCGACCCTGGTCTCCTGTGTTTAAGCCCAAAAACTTTGATGTTCTGCTGTCCCATCAGTCGATATCAGTTATTATCACAATGAACGTCAAATCATTATTTCTGTCAAATTTAAAGGCTGGAGGAACTTGGAAGTAGAACATTCAAAACGATGATATTTTGATTGTACAACGTAGGTGTTTTTAGCAGACAATGTAAACAAAATAATAGATAGATAGACAAAAGGAAAATGTTTAGCACAATAAGTAGTAAAAAAGACATCGCTTTATCACTCAGTTGTGATTGTCCTGCTAAAGCCTTGACCAGGTGGAAATCTGTTTGAATCAGATTGTATATACAGATAGTATAAGCTCTCTTAAAGCTCTGTATAGATATATTTTACAAGGTGAGTTGCATGTTAAAGAATAGCCTTACATTAGACATCTTATAGAGATGTATGGGGAGTTTCTGCATTAGGAGTAAGTCAGAGTAAAAAGTATTAGCTACAAGAAACAAGCGGCTCATGAAAGGTCCAAGTCTCTACAAAGGAATGAGTGCTTGTTGTGTTGACTTTGACCTGACTTGTCACTTTCCCGAGCCTTGTTCTGGCGAAATGAGTTTGAATGGCACTCAAACACAGCCATAATCTCTCACACACACACACACACACACAAACACACAATCTTCTCCTGCATGGCGGGACATCACGAAAGCTTTTATCGCACACTCCCACTGGTCAGCAGTAAAGAGAGTGAATGAGTGGGGCTGACCTTTTCTGATGCACTAAATACCTGATGCTTGGTTATGTACACACTCATGCATCTGCGTATGTGTGTGTGTGTGTGTGTGTGGGGGTGAGAGAGAAAAAGAAAGACGGAATGAAAGAAAAGAAGAGCGAAAGAAAGAGAGAGGACAGACTTTCCACCAGTGGTGCAGCTATCAGCACCAATACGCATCAAGTCTAAAGCAGCCGAGTCCTGATGTCATGGATGACCTTTAGAAGATCAGACCTGCCACTTTAGTTACAGATCAGTCCAGGAAGAGGCACAGACACACACCCACACACACACACACACACACACACACACACACCTCTACTGCCCTTTACCGGTATCCTTCCATTTTCCATTTCCCTATACATGTCCCACCTGTTAAAAGTGTACGTCCCCCTTTGGGTTGTGTGCACGCAGCTTGCTGGTTTCTACAAAGCAGAGTGACAACGAGTAGCTACCTGAGTTTCCACAAACATCTGTACCAAGTAATTGTGTGGTTAATTACAGAAAAGTACAAGAATTTACACAGTTGCAGTTCAGCACAGTTAGGAATAAGAATAAAAGTGGATAAATAGCATGCTGCTGCCCTAAGCGCAGGTGGTACACACTTTTATCCAACATATTCCACTTCACTCAAGCAGCTCGCAGCAGCTCAGCAACTACAGAGACGCGCTACTTTGAGGTATCTTTCAGGGAGTTTTCTGTGATGCTCCGAGGAGATATATGTTGGGATTGTTGTGTTGACTAAGGTGTATGGTATATCTGCAACAAGTCCACCAACACTGCATAGCCTACAGGGGATGAGAGAGTGAAGATGAAAAGAAGCGGAAATCAGAGAGAGGAGCAAACTCCAGCTGTCTTCCTCCTGAAAATAGCTTGTGTTGAGTGAGTGGTGCAGTGGCCTTTGAGATGAGGATACATCCCCCCTGAGAGTGAGAGGAAACAGGGAGGGGTGTTGAAGGAGGATCAGAGGAGGCTGTAGTTGTGTTCGGCAGACTAGCTTGTTGACAGGTCATTGCCTCTGCAGGCTCAGAGTTGCACATTGTTTCATCCCCATTTAAGCCTTAACACAAATATCCTGACAGCTTATTTCATTTTCTCATTTCCAAAAATCTTGGGAGAGAAACACAAGGCTGAGGCTGATTTTCATTTTATCTTCACTCTTTTCATACGCCGCATCTTGACTAGATAGAATCCTATTAGAACCGCTACAGCCAACAAAGTTGTAAAAAGACCTTGGTAATGATCTCAGATTGCATGACTATTTAATCATAATGATGAAAGATTCAAATAAAAAAATCCCTTCATCGCCATACTCAAAAAAAAAATGTTTTCTTGGGATGCACACTGCAGACGTGAAACCACAATGGTAATTACAGCGTTGTACAATGTACAGAAAGCATATTAAAGTGTTAACATGTTCCCCGCTGTTGTCTGTTGTTTTTTTCGATGAAGAGGTCCCTGAAGCCTTTTCTATGCATTGCAATGAAAAGCCTTAATCTTATGCTTATACATCACGATTAAAAGAGATGTACAGTTAAAATCGAATATTGTGTCCCAAGGGCAACTTCATTTGGCTGCCTCTACCAGTACTCAACCACGATAAAGAACATTATCATCTGAGAACCATCCCTCTCCTTCTCCACCCCCCCACCCCTCGCACAGACATTAGCATAAGCTATACACAACAGTGTTTACCGCTTATGACATCAGCTCTGACAGCAGCGTAACTGATTGGTATTTCAAGCTCTGTAATATGATCCGGTGGGTAATGTGTGTGCCTTTCCAGCAGCTGATTTTGATGAAGTGGTAGCTGAAGTGGGAGCTGTCTGGACCAGGAGATGGCAGCTGCAGAATGTGCAATAACTGGTGACCGGCGAATCATGCACCGCTTTACGTACATAGATGTAACCCTTTTGTAAATGAAGTAGTTCATATTATGCAAAGTACTACAAATGAGTTCCTTCTTGATGCATGGGGAGTAACCAGTCCTTTGAAATGATCCATTTTGTGATGCATTGGCTT
Organism: Coranthus polyacanthus; assembly: GCA_037367275.1. Taxonomy (NCBI): domain Eukaryota; kingdom Metazoa; phylum Chordata; class Actinopteri; order Kurtiformes; family Apogonidae; genus Coranthus; species Coranthus polyacanthus. The sequence continues at coordinate 22,050,824 of JAPQRN010000002.1, read as the reverse complement.
AAAAGGATGAGCTCTTGCACTCAAAACAATGACAACCTGAACTGATTAAATCTTCTTGCCACTTAACACCAGTATAAGCTGTAAATAATGCATTGTCACATGTTACTGACACATATTAATTTGTAGTTGCCTATTTACACTACCAGTAGACTCAGTGCAACACTGTTTCTTGTTCATCTGTACTTAAAATTAAATTAAGCTCGCTATATGCTTATTTTGGAACATGTGACCACAAACCCTACAATTATGCGACATTATCTTTGTTGGTGGACTGGCTCATTAACACATACCTAGCATGCACTCTAGGTACATCACTCACGTTTGCGTGATCCAAGGCTAGAAACCTATGGTGATACAAAACAGTTTGGATTTTAGCTGAGCATCAAACGAGAGAAAGAATTACTTAAGACAGTTTCGACTGAGTTTTACCATCTTACACCAAACGATCAAGTCAAGATGATGGGAGTGCGGATTAAATCGTGTCCATGCTTCTCTGTAAGACCAGTCCCCATTATGTTTAAAATAGTTCAACCCATTTATCAGCCATTTCATGGCAGATTGGTGGGTAGGTAGGTTGTTTTGAGATGAATTGAGATGCTGCTGATGCAAGGATAGTGGAGGCATCATCGAACCTACGGTTCTTGTTTTTACACGGGGAAAAAAGCCAAAGGATTACTTAGGACTGTGAACTTAAACTAAACTTATGGGTGCCCTCATTCCTATGTGCTGGTGTCTTTTTAATATATAGTACTGCTAAGAAACAATTTGTAACTGTGGCTTATGCTATGTGCACCAGAAACCCAATACTGTGCTGAGAAAAAGAAAAGAAAATGCTAAAAAAAGAATAACGCATACAGTAACTACAAGCAGCTATTAATGTAGGTTACACAAGAAGTAATGTCATTTTAAATCTAAGCTGACTTCAACAGTTTACCAAGTTCAAAAAGTGCCTGACATATCGCAGTTTGAAATCCTGCCAACTTGTTGTGTTGTTGTTGCTGTTATGGAAATCCATGCTCCTCTGACACGTTTTGGTGCCTGTGTGATGCGAAGCCGGAATGGTTAAGCATCAATTATTTATACTAAATATCTGCCCATTATGTGTACATCTTTGCTGGAGGTGCTGTTATACCCTATTTATTGGGGCAACACCAACATTTTGTTGTGCTCCAGGAACAGTAGTGTATGTAGAAAAACATTTGTGTGCCCGTTTAAAGAAAAGAAAAAGATAACAGCAAGCACACTTGCATGCTTCCATTAAACAGTAATTCAATTCTATATATACTGGTACACAGCATTAACATCACTCAGCAATGACTTAAACAAGAGCAACAGCTGCTTTTCATGTGCTTCAAAATATAAAACCAATTATGAATATTCAGCATCTACAGCAAAGTTGTGGTGGAAAATATTCACAACACACACAAGTGTACAAATATGGAACATAATGAATGGAAAATGAAAACATACATACTTCAAATTAGAACAGCAGGTTAAGCAAATAGAACAAGTTGATGAAGCATAAGAGCACTAAAAACACAGCAGGGGCTGCAGTCCAACAACAAACACTTCCCAAAAGACAGCATTTTTACACACAGCATAAGGCAAACCTGCTGAACTACGTTAGTACATGACTGAAGCTGACTCACCCACAGTTCTCTGGTGCTTGTACTCCTCTGCATCCTGTTCAACTTTTCTCTTTTGAATAAAGCCTGTCCTGTCCTACTGTGCCCCTAGTTTTTAGGTTGGAAAACCAGCACACAGCATTCACAACGACATGAACCGCCAAAAATAGTGTAAAATCTGTGCAGACCTCACTGAGGGAGGACTCCAAAATGTGCATTTTACTCAGGCCTAGGGCTTGGTTGTTCTGCTCATGGGTCCATCTTTTCAGCTCAACAGTCGCTCATCTATCCAGCACTCGCTGACAAACGGTGTGTTTCCATAAACATCTTTAATGGACATTTTCAAGTTTTGCGATGTTTATGGAAACACCAACATTCTAAAAAATGCAATTTTGCAAAAAGGTTTTCACACTGACTTGAAGTGAAGTTTTTGCCTTTTTTTGAAAATGAGTTAATGCTCATGAGGGGAAATGAAAACACTTTTTTTTCAAATAAGTTCTGATGTAGCGAACAGTTAACTCACATGACTGATCAGCTGTCCTTGACATGGCTGGTAGTAGAAACAGATTGTGTGGATTGATAAAGACACCAAATGAATCCTGTGTCAGCCATTTTACATGGAAAACTGCAACAGAATGCTCGACTTCTTCTACTCTGTAAAGCAGCGTATACTGCCACCTTCTGATGACATTTGCTTCAAACCCCTTTATGGAACCACACATAATTTGCACTCTTTGCGACTTGTCAACACAGCTCCACCCCCTTTTGTCCAAATGGGCTCAGTTCCGGCTCCAAAAGGCCAAAATAGTGACAACCAAACCACAGACAACTGGCTTCAAAACAGCAGTTCGGAAATCAATGGGTGAGGTCACGGTTCCCCTGTCCACCAATTATATACAGCACAGTCCATGTTCATATCCAAACGCCACTGATATTCCAGAAACACTGGCCAAAATGCTGCACAGACCTACCCTGCTCAGTAAGTAAATAAACAATAACTGAATATATAAACACAACAAAGTCAACCTCATTTCTGATCCGAAATCCCAACTGAAGAAAATTCAACTTTTGCATTACTTTAAAATGTCATCTTCACTTGGCATCTATCACATGTTATTTATCAATGCCACCTATTATCACTATGACAAAAATAGCCTAATTAGTGGTAGAGGTAGCTGGAAAACCTCTTTTTCCATGGTGGCCCACGTCCCTATAGTATTTGTCACGGGTATTTGGCTAATTAGCTGGGTTTCATGCTTCAACAACATACCTGTAAACAGTGTGTGTAGTTCTGCCTGGCTTTGGATGGAGTGGCTCCTCCTTGGTCAGCGGAGCGAGCACTAAAGTCTTTAAAGATTAGCTGAGTAGAAGCGTGTTGTTTAATTATGTCCATATTTCCAGCTCGAAAAGCTCACATTGTCTGAACTGCCAGCCACTGTCGAGCTTCACTGCTGATTGTTTCTGGATCGACTCGCGCCACTATAAGGTCAGGCGACATTATAAACAGGAAATTAGGGCAGTAGGCGCCGTCTGCCCGCTTTCCTCTTTTCCTCTACTGTTTCCATTAGCCTACTGTTTTCACGCAATAGTAACGGCTAATGAGCCCATTTGAATAGTGGTGATTGTGAATTGTGTTATTAATTTAAAAAGTAATTAGTTATATTACTAACTGCCGGCAAATGTTGTGGAGTTACAGAGCCTAGTTATTTCCAACACTGGTAACCTGGGTGAGGGACAGGCAGTCTGAGGGGCAGGCCATCTGAAGCACCAGGAGTTTTCCCAATGAGTCCAAGTCTGTTTAGTAGTCGAACCATCGACTGGCCTGCCAGCTCCAGTGTGTGTGTGTGTGTGTGGCAGGGTCATAAATCCATCACATACTAGTCCATCTGTCTTTCTCCAACAGATTAACTTCACTGCATTCTAACTTTCACACATAAACGCTGTTTTTGATGAACTGACCGAGTTTTGGTAATTGGTTTCTGTGTGGTTTATATGCTTATTAAAATATGCAAATGTGAAATATGTCCATAAAAAATAACATGAAAGACAAAAATGACATGATAAATGATTCTTCCTTCAACGACCTGCGCATAGAATTTTTTCAGCAGCTTGTTTTTCTTTTAAAAGGTAATTAAACAACATATATATATATAAATTGTTTGGTATAAAAATGGTTAAGCGGCAAAGTGAACCATCAGTCTGCCTTTTCTATGTTTTTTTACTGGCTTCCCACCAGAAAACACTGTCACTTGTTGTTCGAGGTGTGATCAGCTATGCTAAACACACGTGAATTTAATTACATCAATTACAGACTGAATTAGCTAATACTAGTCACTTTACTGTAAACACAAAAATGCTGTAAGCCTATAGAGCCAAACCGTGATCCGTGATGGGATTTTATTTCTACCTTTCTGTGCGATGTTATGTAACCACCAACTGTGCAAACTAAGACTGCGGGTTTACAATATGACTGTGATTTGCATGGATACAGAACAGATTATTTCCTGAGACACCAAATTTCAACTGTGGGATTCATTAAGTATGGCAACATTTTCCTACCAGTATGAAATCAGCGCATAAATTTTTCAGTGAGGTAATTTCACATGCAGGTGCACTGAGATCTGCGTGGCCAGATTTAAAATGTGTGTTTAAATCTCTCACGCACTTGACATCACTAAGTACATCACAGAGTGTTGCATTAGATACGCCTCTCAATTAATCTTAACGGTCCAAGAGGTACATTGTTGAGTTTTGTGTATAAATTGAAATTAATGCACATATTGGACAATGTGCACCTACTGTATAAGTATGCAAAGACTGGTTAGGACATATGTTATAAATGTGTGTATGGAGGTATCCGTATGCACACAGGCATGCGGCTGTCCGGACTACAGACAGGGCCTAGGAGCAGGTAATTACTGCACTGTGGTGATACATCATTATTCACTCATCTGCCCACTAGCACCATCTGTCCTGCTGAGCACCACCTCATACACAATCAGCACCACACCAAGGACAACTCCACCCACACACACCATCCATCTCCTCAAGCGCTGGCTTATAGGACACCGCTCATCACTTCACCTTTCGCTCCTTCTATCCTCCATCACCCGCTTTTCATACAGCATGCTGTCGTTTCTTTTCTGCATATGACGCTAGCGGGTTATTCTTTTGCTCATTATGTAATTGAATGCAGCACTGATCTCCCAGAGTTTCATGTATCACTCTGACATATCATGACGTACAGCCGTATTTTCTTTTTTCTTTTTCTTTTTTTTTTTTTGCCCATTGTTTTTTTTTTTTTTTGTGCGCATTTGTCTGGATGACATCATGAACAGCGAGCTTGTAAATCCACGATGATACATTCCAGATCAGCTTGGTCCCTGCAAAGAACTTCTCGTGGACAGATAATATATGATTAAAGTAAAAAGACAAAAGTGGTGGTAAAAGTTGGCAGGAAAAGCGCAGTCGGTTGAGACAAAGTGAGAACTCTGACTTCGGGAGCAGAGTGGGCAGTAAGAGAAAAACCACAACTCACACTCTGTGGGATGCTCCAGCATGTAAAGAAAATTTGCAGGCTACAGATAAAACTGTAAGATGACTAAATCTATCCTAATGATGTGCCTTATTATGAGTGTCCATTACTCTCTACTTGCTCCCTATGCTCTAAAGGAAAAAAGGAACTTTAATAGCAATTTGCAGTAATGCACCGTGCCATAATTCTGACTCTGTCTGCTGGCTGCATCGATGGCCGGGTGTAATTGCCGTTTTACTCATAGCTGATGGATTAGAACATAAAGTAACAAGAGAGGAACAATCATGTCAAGGAGATGGATGGATTGGCTCATAGGAGTGAGTGAGTGAGTGTGCGGATGTGTGTGTGTGTGTGTGTGTGTTTGAGTATGGTGGGGGTATGGAGGATAGATAAAGGCAGGACGCATCAAGCTTTAGATTTGAATGGCTTCTGGGAATTTATCCCATTTCCGACCTTCCTCCCATGTTTCATTCCGATGTACAACGTGATCAAACACCGACTGCCCGTATGCACACACACACACACACACACACACACACGTTCACAGAGTGAGATACAAAGAACCCCTTCAACATCAAACAGAAGTCTTAACTCAAACAGATTTTAGATTTTTTTAAATTAATCTAGTCGTTTTTCAAAGCCGTTATGGTCAGATAGATCAAGGAGATGACATTTTTTCGAAAGTGTGAGCTTCTCCTTCTCCTGCTTCCGCAAAGCCTTGAACTAAAGGCTAGTCTGCAGTAGAGCTTTTAAGTTGCTTCCCTGTCAAATAAATTTGATTACCAAGGCCTTCCTGCTTTGCTGTTTCCTCGAGGTCAGAAGTGGAAAAAAAGAGATGGAGGAAAAAAAAAGTCAATGCAGTCATAAAATGTCACGCATTCAAGCATCAAGGCCTCATAAGCTGCAATATTCAGTATTTTTCAGAAAAGTTTAGCTGCGCAAAGCATTGATAATAAGACAGCTATGCAGAGGCTGGTCATTCATCACTGCCAAAGATTATAAAACACTATAGCAGTTCAGTAAGAACAGACCCTGAAGCTTTACAGAACATCACAGTGACTAAATTATTATCTTCTTTTTCAATAAGGTTTATATATTCTTCCTCAAAAGTCTGTTGCACAGTGCTAGATTTCATCAGAGTCTTCTTGCAAACTCTAACTATGATCTACAGGTTGTCTCGGCCTGTTTGGACCAAGTCGGGACTGACATCCAGTCTGTCGATCGCCACTTTGTCCTGACGCATCCAGACGATTAATGCAGCTTTAAAATCTACGGCTAGGTAAATAAATAAGGGGCCAGGGTAAATTAAAACTTTGATGCAATTACACCACCACTTCCAGTTAACCCCCTGGCAATTAACAAGCTGTCAGCTGGGATGGATAGGAGTGTGTATTGCAGAACAGAGTGTGTGTTTGTGAATGTGTGTGTGTGGGTGTGTGTGTTTGTGCATGGATATGTGAGTGTGTGCGTATCCAGCTGGCCATATAACACCTCACTGCTGATGCAAACTCAATATGCTTAATTAAACTGCACAGAAACTCTATCAGCAGGCAGAGATGAAGCGGCAGGGTGCTGCCACAAGTGAAAAGTGTTCCTCACTGGAAAGGTCAAAGGTCACAGGTTCAGCCATGTGGCTATTAGAATCGGAATTTATGACAGCAGCCTGATAGAAACACACACAGGGGATAAAAAATAGTGTTATGTTCTTTTGAACGGCATGAAAAGGTGGAATGAAATACAGAAAGAAACTATCACGAGTGCAGACTCAACTAGAAGAGAAGATGAGTTAGGATCATAGCGTGCCGCTTGATGCTCCAGCAATAGTCTTTTGCAATACATCAAAAGCTGCAGCTATTTGGCTAGAGAAAGGGAGAGAATGAGCAAAAAAAAGAGTGAAATAAAGGGAGAGGGGAGATGAGAGCAAGGTCTTGGCTTGGTTTCAGACACCCTGCATTTTGTGTGTGTGTGTGTGTGTGTGTGTGTGTGTGTGTGTGTGTGTGTGTGTGTGTGTGTGTGTGTGTGTGTGT
>JAPQRN010000002.1:22022584-22036583 GCA_037367275.1 Coranthus polyacanthus | reverse complement strand
TAGTGGCATGTAATGATGTTGCGTCATCTATCTTTATGTTCGGTCTATTGTTAGGAGCAGGAGGAGGAGGCTGCGTATTGTCAAATTCTGGTGTTTTTTCCCCTGATTTCTGCTCACTAAAGGTTTAAGTACAGCCACACAGTGAATATGTCCAGGGCTTTTTTTGTAAAAGAAAAAGAACTGAAGTGGTGGATCTTAAGTGTTAAGCAATAAAAAGTCTATCTCATAAGTCTCATAAGTATAGGCAAAACTCATTACCCTCAGCTACACAACGTTAATACATTAACTTGTCTGTAAACATGATTCGACATCAGACAGGTTTTCAACGGGAACAGTGTAAAAACAACAACTCCCATGATCCCACTGCTTTATTTCAAGATACTTCACATCTACTACTAGGTTTTTTGTGAAAGTGATGATTAGGAGACCCCAAGCGACAGAAATCACATACTGTGTGTTTAAAGGATAGGGTCTGCATGAGATATCTTCTACACATTTTGTTCAACAAAATGTGCAAGATCCATTTCTGAGGACATTTTTTGTTCATTGCACCCACTTACAAGCCCTAGTGGTAGAACCCAGGGGAGGAGTATAGATAGAATCAAGTGTGTTATCCCTCCTACCCTTTAAGAAGTTATGAAACTGACCTTAACTAATGATATCTGGAAACCCCAGTTAAATGTCACCAGGGGAATGGACTAGTTGTAGTGGCAGCCGGTCCCCTATCTGTGTCAAATGTCAGGGAAAATACAGGGAAGGTGCATGTGGATATGTATGACTGTGTGTGTGTGCGCACTGTCAGTGACCTCCTGCAGCCCCGAGCTAAAAGTGCATCCTCAGCAAAAGTGCAAGAACGGTAGTGAGTAGCCGAGTCTGCAGAATGCTCACAGTTTACACACACATGCAGGCTCGAGCATTAAATAACACGCATGCACACGTGCACATGCCTGACTCCGTACACATACATAGTGGCAAGGGGGGGTGTTTTACACTTTCTCAGCAACATTTATCTCTGCTTTATTTCAGGTGATAAAGCCCCACCCCCCACCCCCTGATATAACTCAAAGGGGCAGTAGGACAGCATGTAAATGCAGCCATGAAAATGAAAACTGGGCTCCTGCAGAATTTCAACAGCCCCCAAAAGAATCGAGGTGCTCTGCTGCAAGGAGATATATAACTACTACTCTTCTTAGTCAGCCTCTGCCAGCTTAGTTATGCAAAATGCATGCAAATGGACACAGTTATGGCAGGCTCTTAAAAAGGAGTGCTAATTGAGTATTAACAGTTTGGACAACTGTTGTTGACTCATCACTTTAACTCTGATTATGGAAATTTTATTATTATTATTGTGAAAAAATGCATTCATTGTTGGTGCAGAATCATCAAATGTTCTTTATTAGAATTGGTCCCATGGTTCAATTTGACTATTGCACCATAACTTGCGTTTTAAAATGTATCATCTCAGTGGAACAATAAAGGTCACAGCATTTTTGCTACTATATGTATCAGTGGTTTGGACCGGCGTGATGGACTGTAGCCCATCTGCGTATAGCTCATCTTAGTTGGGTGCGGGTGTCTGGAGGACTCGGTGTTTGTTTCCCGCAGCATATGTCACTTTGCCAACTGGAAAATGTAAAATCATGCAGCCGATGAGCTCGTAAAATCCCGCTCCCACAGGTGTTCTATAAAGTTGTTGTTGCAGAGGCTGAGTGTTTTATACTCTGAGGTAACCTTCCATCAAGACACTAACAGTCCCACTGCGATTCACAAGGACGAGGAGGTCACAAGAGGAGCCTATAAACGCTGTCTTATCTTCAGGTGAATGCTCAAATAAAATCTGCTTGGCTGCATAGATTTTGTGATTTCATGAGGTCATGACCTGGATGTTTACGCCTTTGAAAATTGGTTTATATTGCTGATTGGTTATAGAGTCTTATCTTAAACTACCCAATTATCTGTGCAGATTATGTGGGCTTTCGTAATGTATCGGCCTTTTACTGTAACCTCTGGCTATAGGATTTGCTAAATCAACTACAAAGTCACACGATGACACAGGCCAATAAAGCCTATCAAGCCTTTTTAATGCACAGACCACTGGGGGAATGTAACCAGCAGAATCTCTGTTTTCCATCTAACACCTCCTAACCTTGCCGCTGCCCTGCTGTCTACATAACAAGAGAAGGATGAGGTAAGGCGACAGTTTAACAACAGCGACCTGCCCTGAAATGTTTATGGTGACCGCATGACATCACCAGATTTATTTAGATAATTCTTCAACATCACTCACAGTTATAGCGCAAGGAATTAAATGCGACATCCATCTCACTTCCTGATTTTAATCAAAGCTTTGACAGTGCAGTGAGTGGAGAAAACAAGAAGGCGTTTTAACATCTGAATATTCAGTCACATGACACATTTCCACTCTGCAACAACAGACTGGGGTGAAGTAATGGTCAATAAGTAAAAGCAACATTTACTTTAATGAAATAGGCTCACGGTATTTTTAACAATTTAAATTCCTTGAATTAAACATTTCAGTTTCAATCAATTTCAGTAGAAAACAATCTAGTGACTGGACTTTAATGTGGAAAATGAAAGTCAATGATTTCGAATTTGCACCTAATTTATTTTTTTTTTTTTTGCATAAAAATTTCATTGTGTTACACTTGACTGTCTTAGTTTAATGGTAATTTGACAACTAAAAAGTTGCTTTTTAGTTGTTTTTTTTTATGAATATTGAAAAATTAAGAAAAGATGGAAATATCCAAGGACTCTGTAAATCCAAATGAATTTTTGTAAAATATTTGGTAAATGTAACTTAATAACAAAGTTCTGTAGCTTCTCTATATGTTTTTTTCTCTAGGATGGTGTAAGTGAGATGCCTTAAAGTGCCCGTGTTCATTTTTTTTTTTTAATCAACCGCAAAATTCTGTGTGACAGAGAGATGAATATACGTCATGCTTTGGATACGCAGTGGGATCGAACTGATCAAACAGAGCTTTCTTTAAACTAACAAAAACTGGACAAAACACCCTCAAATTGTCAATAGTCACTGCTGTCAAAGCGTGTATTAAAAGTTAGAATTCAAACATAAAGATGTCCTTGGTTCACTTTGAAAGCGCTGCTGTTAAACCTTCCAATTACAAAACGCTTTAAGTTTTAATGTTTCCACTTGTTATGATAAGAAAAAAGCCCCGCACACACACCGCAAACCCACACCCCATAAATGGATATATGCTCAGGCAGGAGGGATCCATCTCCTGCGCAAAATGGCCTCATATTCTTTAATTCATCTGTCAGACTAATTGTCTACCAAGACAGCCAGGAGCATAATGCATCAAACAACATTAGTTTGGCAAGTCCAACAGAGAAGGCAAAATAAAAGTCACAAATTGCATTGATGGGAATATCAATTGTGTCCTTCCCAAGTTTTAAAGCTCATTTACTAGAGATTATACTTGCTGTGAATGTTGTTTTATCACTGGATTGTCAAAGTGAAAGGCAAAAGCAAAAGAAAAAAAACAAAAAGCTACTTATTTGACAATTAGCATTACACAGTGAAAGCGTATTTAATGTTGTCTGGGGAGAAATCTGTCAATGTGACCAAGCTATTTAAGCCTACACAACATAAAAAAAACTGTCCTTTTCGTTTAAAGCGACTATTATGTCATGAAATACAAAAAAAAAAAAAGAACATGCATCATGATTTTGTCTACAAAGACACAGCAGAGCACCAAAATGAGATGGTTTGTTTCTCTCAGTTGATGAGTCCTCCAGCCAAGTGCTACTTTAGCATCTGCATTGTCCCACATTACGCACAGCACCGACAAACGCATGCACATCCATGCACACAAACACTTAGGCGCACAAATTGCATCCAGAAAATTACATCACTTCCCCGGTGTTGTCGGAAAATTACATCTGTCCCCCGCCATTCCACCAATCACTCCCCAGGTCTTTTTTTTTTTTTTTTTCCTCCCCCTTTCTTTTGCCTCGCCTCACTGTTTTAGGCTTTTTCCTCCACTTTAACTCGGCCCTAAATTGCTAGGCCTGAATTGCCCTATGAACAGCGTGGGGTGGACAGGCCGGCAGGAGGTGTGTGTGTGTGAACGCGTGAGTCTCTGTGTTATCACCATCTCTTTTCATTTTCCTCTCCAAGTGGTGCTGTCAGGAGCCAAACAAGATATCACTCTCTGCCCGACCCCGACAGAGAGTCACAACACAAACATCTAGGAAATGGAATGAAAGAATAAAGACAAAGGTAAACAAAATGGTTTCCTTCCAGACTTCCATCATCTCTACTGTAACCAACTAATCCTATGATTCTCTTTGTTCTCTAATCCCATCAGCCACTGGGGCCCTGCGTGGCTCTCCGGCTGCAGATAATGGCGCCATGGTGTGTGTCTTGATGAAGTTCAGGACCTTATTAAAGAGCATTCACATGCATGTGTTAAATGGAGGCACAATCACAACAAAAGAGAACCTGCCTCACAGTCTCTCAATAATTGTGCATAACCTTTCTCACTCTGTCATCATGCATTTTACATTTTTCTCTGCACGGACAAGAAAAACTTTACTCCTCAGCTTGTTTTTCCCCGTGTCCCCATTTGTCTTTAAGAGAAGACGTGACTGTTCTTTGTTTCAAGGTAACTTTCTTTATACAGTGACCTCTGACTTTAAACGGCTGCAGTGGGTTTTTATTGCTTGAATAAACTACTGCCTGCGGTCAAGGAGAGATGTGACCATCGCGGTGCCAACAATCAGTGTGTTTAGTCCTCCGTGTCATGTCGAAAAAAGCAGCCTCGCGACGAAACAAACAGCCATATGCATAAAAGGCACCACTGGCTTGTGTTTTAAGAACCCCATCGACTGTAAATCCAAAGGCACCTACAGTAACAACACTACGCCGAGGAGGGGTTCAGGTGTTTCTCCGGTATACGGGAAATATAAAGCGCGCTATCTTACTCAGTCTTGTGTGTAACGGTGAGACGCTAGGTCATAAAAGTGTGTGATTGAAGCCGACTGCCACAGATATCAAGGATGTGCGAGTCTGGGCTTGTAACAGCTTCCATTCGGTGCCTTAAATGAGGACACAGTTACGCGCAAGCTGAGCACGTCTTGTCTTACTTGCAAGCAGTGTTGGGAGGTATCTTGAAAGGCTCTAAATTAAAGGAATTCCAGGTTTTAACATAATTACTTCATCGAAGTAATGTAGGTTAGTACATCTGGTTAATTTTGTGTTATTTCATTGTTTGAACTGGGCAATCGAGCTGAAAATTCCTAAAATACATAAGTCTAAACCTCACAACAGAACTCAACACTGACTACAGTAAAATCGTAAATGTAAGGACAGTAATGCTAGATCCCTTTTCTGATTTGAGAAGGTTGCGATAGGCGCAGATTTGCTCGCTGGACACGGGGTAGAGCATTCAAAGCAAGAGAGTTTGAGCACATACTGTGCACGCTGCTAAATGAGCGAAGCCTGTCTGGACTTCGAGACAGCTCTGAAAGCCTTGATGGTTGTTGTGCTCAAATTTGTCTCAATGGCCCACACTGTCTGGAAATCAGCCAAAAGAAGGCACTCTCGTATTCAGGAAAGAAAACAAGAGAATGAATGCTATGAAACAACAACAATATATCTCATAAAATGTCCCAGTTCAGTCCAAAGAGCACCTCTAACAAACACCAGGAAGCGCTGCCTCTCCAACGTTTTTTACTGGAATTAATGTTATATTGTATTCATTTATTTTCTATTTACTTACAAAGCCTTACATGGCAACGTAGCTCCATACATCACCTCTTTATTTACTACTCAACGTGGACAAGAGATCGCCTGGTGCTCGAAGTTTTCAGTCAGTTTAAAGCTATGATTACAAACTACTCTGCTTTTGAATGGAGCTGTTTTTAATTATGTTCAGTTATGTTCGTCTGTTTATATGTATTCATTCTGTTGCTGTAGCCTCGACATCATCATCATCATATATATATAGTCATTTATATTACCCCTGTGTAATTTTGATTAGTAACTGTAATTTAACAACATATTTTTAACAGATTAGAGTTATATGTTTTTTAAATTACATAATGCTGTAGTCTAACTAGCTACTCCCCAACACTGCTTGGGAGTTAACACAGAGAAAGTGTATTTTGAGCAAGCAATTGTTGTCCAATATAAATACCTCCCAAAGAATATGACTGCATTCATTGTTTTGAATGCAGCCATTCACTGAAAGAATGGCATAAACTGGCACGACGGTGCGTTTAATGAACGTATACAGCCCCAGACAGACACTGTTGGAAAGTATTCCAACAGTGTCTGCCCTGTTCCGTTAAGTTGTAAAAGCTGGTGCAAGTAAAGCATGATGGGTTTGTCAATGTTGCCGTGTGTATTTCGGGAACAATGGCATTAGAGATCTCCAAGAGCCACCAGGAGGTTACAAAATCAGAAGCTTTCTACTGCCTAAAACAGCTTGGAGTGGAGTAATTTTACGTTCAGAGTAAATAAAACCACATCTGAAATCAGCAACGCCATCTACTAATGTTTCTAAGTTAACATCTTGCTTGCCATTTGCAGATGAGCAAACAGCCTCTATACCGCATCCCCACAATAGTAAAAGCTATTGAACAGGCTCTTCTGCTCTACTTTGTGTTTATGGGCACACAAATAGCCTTAGCTGGTGGAGATCACATAAAACTCCCGGACTTTTGTGATGACCCCAGAGGGGATTATGGATATGCATTCGAATATGCCGTGTCTTTGTTTTTCCTGTTGGCAAACTAAAAGGAAAGAGGCCTGTGCGTGTACGTACACACCGGCGTGTACGCATGTGCCCTCTGTAGCTGTCCAAAGCCGCATCCATCTCTGTAACTCAGTGCGCAGAGGTTACTTTAGGGGCAAGCTGCTCATTACTCCGAGTGTTGTTAGCCAAAGCACACACGCACCGATTCATCAGCACACACCAATTTGTCAGAGCCACTCACTTCCTCTTGTTAGCAGAGTACTTCACGTCTGAGAGTTTGTTAAATCTACTATGTATGTCTGCATGCTTTTCATGCGAGTGCGTGAATCTGCTGCGTGTGCATGCCTGCTTTTTACGCGTCTGACTATGCGGTTATGTAGGAGAAAAGCCTTCCAACGCGTCTGTCTGCGTGGATGCACTTTACAGCCTGGCGCTCCGTCCGTTTTTAATTCTGCCTGTTTCTGTCTGGCCGTTCCTGACAGCCCACCATCTCCCCTGCAGTGGACGACGTGTGTGCGCGTACGTGCAGACTGCTTGATCTGTTTCTGCAGAGCTATGGCTGGGGGACTGCAGAGGATATCCTTTATCAGACTGATTAGAGAGGTGAGAAGCAGCAGACTGTAGGAGGGAGAAGAGGGGAGTGGGGGTAAAGCCATCTCAGGTAAACACACCCCAGACGCTGTTCGATCTCAACATTTAAACACACGCATGCTCAAACCCGCAATCCAATTATTCACTACAAAACGTTGCTTTCAACAGACTCTAGCCCCCATTTAAGAGGTCACCTCACCCAACGGATCCTTTTTAATAAACTGTAGCACGAGTGTTGACCAAACGGCAGCAAACCATCGCTCTGCACCTTCCCTTTTAAGTTACTTAATTAATCAAGAACTTTTGGCTATAATGACCTGAAGTTCATTCTTCAAAGTAACTATTTCAAGGTAAAGGCATAAAGGAGTAGCTTGGGAGGCTTAATTAAGAGAGACGCAGAGATAATATAACAATTTGACACTTGAGCTTTGTAATCTTTTGGATAAAGATATGCAACAAATGGGGAAAAGTACCCAAGCAACCCATGCGCTCACCTACCTTATCTTTCAAATATGCTAAAATTATAGTCTGGAAATTAACAGCTAATGCAGGCATCCTATGCAAAAAAAAAAACAAAAGAAACAACCCAAAAACAATTCCTTCTTAAGCTCCCTCTTTTACATGTGAATAAATAGCATCCATTGAGACCAGACTAGAGGGAGAGTTACGAGCCAGCTCTCATTTACATAAACACTTACTGTTCAATACAGAGAGAGCGAGCAGGCAGGCTAAAGTAGATTGACTCCCATGTACCCATCTTATTAAACATTTATTAACCATAGTTAAAGCTGAGATGGGGTCCTGTCATAAGAAAACACAGTTAGAAATCCATACAGAGAAACAGAAATAGGCATGAAAAAAATTAAAATTGCACGTCTGTTTTGGAAAGTGCTGTGAATTGAATTCCGCCGACCGCCACTTGCATCACACTTGCTGATATGTTGACAAGTAGTAAATAGCAGCAGTGCTTAGAAGTCTCAATTTTCCCCCGTTTTCATTTTTTTTTCTTTAATGCCCTTTGCTTGCCAACAGCTCTCCTGTAAACCATGGCGTTGTGAAGCCGGGGCCAGAGGCCAGTCATCATCTTGTCATTATCTGATGGGAGCACCGATAACTTCCTTACTGCTTCCTTGTTGAAGTGGGTAGGGTCAAGAAGTCGCCCCGTGTCAGAAATGGAGAGGAAACTGTAGAGCGGGAGCTGTGGTATATTGATGGCATTGACATATGTAGCAGACTGTGATTTGAATTTGTGAATCCTCATTATAGCCTGGGCCCGTCTGAAGACAGCATTATTAACATAGTGAGAGGCACACATGCCCCCATGAATACTAAAGTCCTGTTTGCCTTCAGTGGAGGATTTGCTCCCAAATCGATTAGGAAAATATGTACTCTGCATCAGTATGAGTTTGAGAACTTGGCATTATTGAAGTTAAGTCAGTGTTTTTCACCTACTCAGCACAATAGCAGAAATGTTAAACTCAAGGTTAACATATTCATACTGGCCATCTTTTTGTTAGTCAATGATTTATCACCTTAATTTTTGATCAGTCTATTTTGATCTCCGGCCTGTCAAAGATCACGCTATTTTACCGCAAATGATGATGTGGAAGTGACTTCCAGAATTTGAGTCAGCAAAGTTTTACTCATCACTGTCTAATTTACTTACGTGTCATTATGCATGCGCAACACTTCGTCAAACATGCGCACACACACACACACACACACACACACACCCACACACATACACACTCCCTTGTGATCTCCTGCTTTGGCTTGCCCTTGCTCTCCTCAGTGTTTGCAAACAGAGCTGCCCCGGCAGCCTCTGGCTGGCCTCTCCACCGCTAATCATAGCTCCCACACACTGGCCTTTCTAATACTGTGTTGCAACCAAAACAAAGTAAGCATCCAATGTTAAAACAGACAATAACCTTTGTGAGAAGCTATTTGAAAAATGTGCTCAATACATGTTGGGTCTTCGTCGTATATTGCATGGATGAGTCTTTTATCCAGGGCTACGAGATGCATAATGTGTAATATTCTTCTAGATCCATTTACATTTTTTTTGATCATTTCACGTATGATACTGTTACACGGCAGCTTTAACAGGAAAACCTAATACATGGGGAAAAAAATTCTTTCTTTGTTGACTTACTGTTGTATTATATAGTTTAACATAATAATAAAGTGTTGGTCTGTAAAACTGTCCATTTTTAAACTCTGCTGTTTTTCAGATAGTTATGTTCATATTTTTACTATGTTTATTCTTGTGAATCCCTTTAGTGACCTTGTGGGTATTTATTTTGGTTATATTTTCAAGGTCTGTTTTTTTTATTTTTTTTATTGTTTATTTCTTTATACCATTCGATAATTTTTAGATGTGTCCATGGTGCACCTCTATCAGAAGGTCTGTCCGTCTGGCTGTCCAGCCTTGGTCTATCGGTTACGGTTGCATTTAAAATGCAGCATCTCAAAAATGACTTGACAGAATGCTACAACATTTGGCACAAACACTCAGTTGGACACAAGGATGAACTAAACCGATTTTGGTGGCCAAAGGTCAGATGTAAAGGTCACTAATAAAGTAAAAGTCGCTAAACTAAAAACTCTTGCTAGTAACTGAGAGGACTGCATGAACAGTTTCTGATGCAAGGATACAAGGAATTGGTGCATCTGACTGAACTCAGGTTCTTGTTATTCTCGTGAAGCACACTGCTTTGTGAAAAGTGCCATACCAAATAAACTTTACTCGCTTACTACTTTGCCTAATACAACTGAAAATAAAACTGACACTGATTTTCCTGTCACTGAAGCAGCTAGCCGCAATAAGCTCAGACAGTTTTCTCTGGAGATTGTCAAAACTAATTATTTGGGAACATGGGAACGAGGGTAAGTTACACTTCATCAGCTAACTCTTGATGCACTCAGCATCACAGACTGATATGTGTCCGGCAGTGTAAGACAATCCAAGGCTACAGTTTCCCTTTTGCGTGTGTTTCAAGACATGTCTGAGTCGGTGTTTGCAAGTGCACTGGCTCGTAGGTCTCTGTATGATCTCTTGCCCTCTGGGCTGTAATTAATTAGAGTTGCAACAAGGCCTGATTAGGATTCCTCTGTGATTTACAACCTCAGCGACCTTTCCATCCAGCATGCAGAACTTGATCCCAACCTGAAGCAATTGCTCCTTCTGCAATGCACTTAACGTGTGCGCCGCTTACTTAGCTGCTTGTCAAACATATATTGTACATCTAGGGAATGTACATGGAATAGTCAAGGTTAATGCAGTACTGTACACACATAGTATACACAACATTATGAATAATTCTAATAAATACTCATGATTCAGTCCTCATGTGAGTCTTGCCATAGTTTAATAACATGGTTTATTCATGTGATTCAGCAAAAAAAAATGCAAAAAAAAAATGTAAAAAGAAGTAAATCCCTCGTCACATTCTGCTGTGGAGTTGCCACTGGGGATAGCTTGAACACCACAGCCTCTTGTCCTTGGCCACTAAGGATTACTTCCACTAGCCAGCTATTGAAATTGTTTCTTTTCATCTCACATTTCCAAATTAGGATTCTAATTCACAGTATGAAAAATTAATTACCATTTGGTTTCAAAGAGAATCGGTCTGATTAGATTCACACACGGTTGGCATTAAATATGTTAAACAGGGGCCTCCTTCTCTTTCTTGAGGACATTTTTTTCTGCTTGGTCAGGGCGTGGAGTGTTGAATTAGTGATAACCTTCATGGCGTGACACCAGCCTAAAAGTCCGGGCCGAGGTTTGAGAGGGCACTCCATGCTGCTAATATAAATGGCGCTTCAGCAGTTACTTAACAATTCAAGAAGAATGAAGAACTGCTGTTGATAGGAACCGATCTGGACATGCAGCGCTCCTGCTCTTACGCTTGAGGAGGGCTTTATATATAAAATTGTATAGCGTGTTGTCAAGGATGGAGGGGGGAAACACAGTCATAGTATCTGTAATAATATATATTTCTGTTTTTTTTTTTTCTTTAGAGAGGGGAGGATAAACTCAGCAGTCCATGTTACTTCTAGAATCTTAACATCTTCATATCATCTGTGTCTGACAGGAGGAGAAAGAAACATATTTTTAAAACAGAAATAAACTCGGATGTCAGGGCCGCTCACATCCGATGAAACGATGGATAAATATTTATGCATGTATGAAGTATTTATGCAACCTTTACAAGTCAGCACGAACTTGACTGACAGTTCGATTAATGCCTACTAACACATAAACACACGTATAGACACGGTGCATCTACATGCATTGGTGAGGCCATGTCTTCGTGACAAGTACACGACTGAATATAAAAGGCGGTAATTGTACTGTTTGGTCACCACTGACCGTACTGTTTATTCTTTGTCTCGGAAAGAGCAAAGTTTTGTTCAACTCAACAGCTTTGATCATCAACGCATGCGTTTACCCTTCACTGTATCCTCAAACAACTACTCTTATTGTTCTTCCTAATTAATGATGTTTCATTCAGTGTTTCATTTATATGACAAATTAAGTGTCGTTCAGTCGCGACTGATTGCCAAGTGTTTAACTTCTTTGTCTATTTCAATAAGCGATATTTAGGTATGTAATTAATTTCTTTTGCTGGAAACACAATTGATTCATTAAAAAGAGAGGATTCTCCTTATCATTTTCCCAGAAGGTTTGCACCCACAATTTCCTGTTCTATTTCAAGCATATAAATTGTTCATTCGAGGCCAATCCCAATCAGGACACATTTAATGATAATGGTGGACTCTCACTAAGCTATTCAAAGTTAGTTGCCCTTACAAAATTGAAATGAAAGGAAATTAATTTTCATTGAAATTAACAATATGCTTAACAACCAATAGCAATTTAGTAACTTAAAAGGTTTTCCGTCACCTCGTGTATGAATCCTCTGAAGACACAATGGACTTTTTTTGCATAGAAGTGTGTATGCATTGATTATTATAGACAGTGAAGACACCCTGATTAGATTGAAGAACTGTTTAAGTGCATGACAGCCCATTATTTAATGGTATCAGACATTTCAAGTGATTTTTACCTTGGCATGTTAGACTTTAAAAGCTGGACACTGAGGTGGGAATAAGGAAAAAAAAAAAAAAGATTCTTGTCTCTCTTTCGAAGCCATTAATGGACAATAGATATTGATTCCTGCTGTGCCACACATTGGTATGCTCTATGGTGATCCATTTATCTGTTAATCGGTCTGCAACCAGAGGTGGAGAGCCAAAGCGGATGAGAGCCAATACACAAAAGTCTACACAACATTTTATAAACTAATTAATCAATGTTTGGGCTTAGCAGAAACCAAGAAACCTGCACGAGAACTGCAAAAGAGCAACACTGCCACCTACTGCTGCGCTGCTCAAAATTCATTAAAAAAGTAATAGGAAGCTTTGGCACCAGCAGTGGCATTAAGATGAGAAAACAGGCCGTGCCAAACGCTGTCATATTGTGTTTTCTGGTTAAAAGAGACGACCACTGATTCAGCTGTTGTGAAGCTGAGGGAGATGAACATATGGCTTTGGTAACTAACACAGGACTCGTCTGCAATGTTAATTATAATTTACAGATTTAATAGAGATGGGAAGTTTGGCTTGAGCATTGTTCAAGGTTAGTGCATGATTTATGCGGGATACATGGATTAAATCCTCTTGTTGCTGGTAATACCGAAATCAATTGCCAGCAACCTTTACAACAATCTGCCCTCATATTGTCTTCATATCCTTCTTGTGTGTGTGTGTGTTTTTTTTCCCATGGAAAAAAAAAAAAAAAATACAATCAATGATTTTGAACATCGTGTGTGATTCAGACATGCATAGAAATGTGCTTATTAGAAAAAGAAAATGGTTCTACTTATTGCATGTGTTTGTACTTTATCATTCTCTTATCCTGTTGCTTATTATTTCCTGGACCGGACTCCTCGTGGTCTTCGTTGTCTACCACAGGAAAACACTTTTTCCTACCTTCACGCTGCTTAAATTAGACATAAAGTATTTAATTAACGAATTATTATACTATAACGAAACCTTACTTTTGCTTTGTCCGACATGTGTCCAGGAACTTTACAGCAAGAAATCCCCAGAAGAGGAGGAGGAATCGTTCACAGAGGTACATTTTCTAATGTCAGACATTAAAATGTCATTTTGAAGTAAAATTAAGTGAATGTTAATGCAACACTTTCCTCCATCCATTTTTGCAACTTACTACGGGACAAATTGATTAAAGATCTGTGGAAACTTGTTTCTACTTTACGTGCCTCTCGAGGCTTGAGGCAACTACGGCAGATGTCATGCATCTTTATGAACAATACTGATACGATTACCTCCAAATCCTCCAGGCATTTGTTGATGTTTACAACGGTGTGTCACTTTATGACAAACCACAAAAATATGTCTAACTCATCTAAAGTCCTGGCGTAGGTTCATGTATCACTATCATAAGACACAGGCCATTGTTTACATCCTACGAAGCAGTGATTAAATACCACGTCAGCGTTGATTTACTTACTTGAAATACTTGTATTGTAACCCATGTTTGTTGATAGTGTCCTTTTCTTGCATTCCTAATCTTGCAAGACTTTCTACTTTGGTCAACATTTTACCTCTCACAGTACTCGCACACTGCATTTTCTTTTTTC
>JAPQRN010000002.1:21974377-21997820 GCA_037367275.1 Coranthus polyacanthus | reverse complement strand
TGACATTCGAACACATATTTTTGGGATACTGCAGTCTAAATTGAAATATTTTAATTTTTTGGTTGTGTGATTCTATTTTCTGCTTTGCAACATCCTGGTTTCATTTCAAGCTTTTTCTATATCGCGAGGTGAACACAGAATCCTTTTTTTTTTAGGCTTAAGAACTGTCAAACTGAAAGCTTTTATTCAGTGCAGAAACACTGACAGACATACTTATTTTTGTATTTAAAAGAACTGAAACTTCTCCTCCCGTGACACCCTCTACATTCCCATCAGAGCTCATCACCTCCTACGTTTTAGTCGACAAACCCACCTGTGTTATCCACACATACAGTAACAGAGCCAAGAAGTATTAAAAGTGCGTAAATGTAGAAACCCAAAGTTAGAACTCCATTCTTTTCAGTTAAACATTTTTTTTTTTTATTTCATGGAAATACAACATAATTTCAAATCCTCTGCAGGACCATTGTTGTACATTTCATATTTTTTCTCCATTTTTTGTACTTGAAAACATAGTCACTTGTACAACAATATCATAAACAAAGCCTCATGTCACAAATGGAGCCATTGATGACAATAAATTACACTTGCCATGCTAAGGTTTCAAGATGATACATTGGTACCTTCGTTTTTACTAGATTAACCTTTAAATGAAGAGTAAGTCGGAGTTGAATAAATATGATAAAAAGACACTGGAATTACAAAAGAAACTTTGTTCATTCAAAACGGAGCAGAAAAAGATCACAGGGCTGTTTGGGAAGGGTGACTTCTTAATAATCCATTTGTGTTGCTTCATATGAAAAAAAAAAAAAAAAAAAAAAAAAAAAAGGACAAATTTTGCATATTTTGATAACACTGCTAAATCTAAAGAAAAAGTCCAACAACAGTAAATACTGACTATATTTAGGAAACTGCCCTTTAGTTATAACTGACATTTTAGTTCTGATTTTTTTTTTATTTTACTTTATGAGTATTTCATAGGTCTGCTGGACCAACATCATTCATTCACACTCAAAACAGGTTCTAGAACAGCACTGTCTTTATACAACCTAGAGGTATTTTCTAATCTTATTTTGTTCTCTCTCTTTTTTTTTTTTCTTTTTTTTTTTTTTTTTTTTTTTTTACACTCTGGAAAAAGCAAACACATTTACCCAGATGACGGTGTGTCTTTTCCAAACCGTAAATAATGTCACTGTATTCATGTACAGAATATAAAAAAATCTTTCCAACAGACAAAAGAGAAAAAAAAAAGAAAAAAAAAAGAAAAGAAAGAAAAACAGCTGTTGATGAGGTTTCCAGTCAGTAGTAGAGGCAAGTATACCAAAGATGTGGAAATTAAAATATTAATAATTAAAAACAAGAACAATTACAAGACTCAACACTTCACTTAGTTTCAACAGTGAAATTTACAGTGGAACTGCTTCTGAATAAAAATGCGTTTTGGAGGCGAGAAAAGCAGATGTGGTGTAAGGTACGTGAAAGCAAATTTTAAAAAAAGAAATTTAAAAAAAAAATGGGATGGACCTTCATTCATTGGACAGCAAGCAGGGATGGAGGTCGAGAAGTATTGTTAACGCGTCATGATAGACACTGTGTATCATGAATACGGGCAGACTGGATTATTATACAAATAAGTAAAGTGACTGAAACGTATCACAGACAGGTTCGGGTCATAAGTGAGGACAGGCAGGTGCAGCGGTACTGTTAATAGCGGCAGTAGCACCATGGCGAACTTAAAATGACATGACTTAGAAATCTGTTATTTCTCGTACCTTGTAGGGATTCCACATTCGACGTGATGTGTTTTTTTTGTTTCGTTTTTTTTTTTTTTTTGTCACAGCTTTTAACTGCAAATCCTGATTTGAGTTACGAACAGCTACGTCTCCACGTTTACTGAGCAGAGACACTCTTTTGGCATTCGTGTCGGGGTCCAATCCACAAGTGTGCAGTTGAAGGAATAAGAGAAGGCATGCATGAGTCAGAGTAAGAGCCACACGGATAGTAAAATAAGAAGTAAAAACGAGAAGGGTGTGAATTTACACTTCCACCTCTAGTCTGGTCCACTTCGAGAGAGTTAAAGGCTTTAAGAATTTAAAGACAGTCCCATTTCAGACGGAGGAATAGTTTGACTGGGTTTGTCTTTGGATTCTATAAGCCAGTGTGGAGCTATTGTAGTATTCGATACCTCTCAAAAGACCAGCAAGAAGCAGAAATTAGCACAGCTATGGGGAATGTGTGTGCGAGTGTATGTGTGCGCTATGTGTGAAGGGTCTTTTTTCAACAGGTGGTAGCCAGGGACTGGTGTATAGGAGGCTGGAAACAGCGAACGTGCTCCACAGTGGAACTGTCCGTCTCCACCGCCTTCATGTACTTGTTGAGGATGGCAAAGATTTCATTGTTCAGGATCTGGTACTTCCTGATGCGGTCGGCCATCTTCTTCAGGGGCTATCAAGAAAAACAGAGGAAGAGAATAAGTCGCTGTACAGAAAATGCAGAGGTTTGTTTCTAAAGCATGGTACGCGTGTTGGAAAATAGTTGCTGAAAACATGTGAAAGGGAACTAGGAACTTGTGGGTGGAGTTAGATCGTCAAACTGTTTTTCATCAGTTTTGTGTTCAGCATTATAACCAGCATTACACAATAACATAAATGGAAAAGATAAAATACCATAGTGGCATTTGACTCTTGAGAGAGGCTGTACCTTTCATGTGTGCTGGCATACTCGGTTTGGAGAATCAGACAGTTGTATTTAGAATATTTTCACCGCTTTAGCTCGGCATCAGACAGCCCTTTCCAGAAGAGAAGCCTTTTTATCTGTCTATGCTCTTTTCAAAGCCACTAGTTTAATAATTTAGTAATTTCACCTCCCGGAACACGGCAGTTGGTGGTCTACCGCTGCGTCAGTCAGTTTGTTTGTGTTATTGTGTGACTTTGGTGTTTTAAAATGTTAGTTAACATATTTAATACATCAGTGTTCTGTGGGTAAAATGACTGTTTCTATCAAAGGAGTCTGGTAGCGTTGAGAGAGTCAAGTAATGGCTTCGGTTTCGTCTGAAAGGGCTGTCAGCAAGGTGATGTGAAAATATTCTAAATATAGCGCGTACTTGAACAGATATTTAGATGTATCAGATATTTTTAGAGCTGAAATATGTTTTGCTGCTGCCCCAGTACAGTACTTCGCTTCTATGCTGGTACTCGTGTCTGCACTGCTCTTCAGCATCACAGAACACAGAACGCTGCTTATTGACAGGATTACCTTACTGTCTCCACTGACATGATTTTGAAGCCTAATTTTACACAGTTTACACAATTTTTTCTTTTGCAGTAACAGTATACTCACCACATTTTTGATGATCTCGTCCTTGCCGTCCTGTCTTTGGACTTTGAGCAGGTGGTAGCAGAAGTCAAAGAGGTCAAACCGACGCTGCTGTCCCAACAGCACAATGATGGCACAGCCAGCCCAGTTCAGCCCGTCCCCAAAGCACTGCCTGTAAGGCAAATTATGGACAACACACCGTTGTTATGCAATAGCATTTGCATTCCACAGTGGAAGGCTTACGCCCATGGACTTTTAAACAGGTAACACACAAGACAACATTTTTACAGACAACAAACATCAATTGCTCTTTTCTACCACAAGATACCAGCTCAACTCAACTTCTTGTTTGGTTTTCCATCAGGCAGAAGTTGTGGATAGTACCTGGTACTTTTGTGGTATCTCCTCCGTCGAGGTTCCAAGTGAGTTGAGTTGATACCAAAAGGTGACATGAAAACACTGCAGACTACTGATTGATCAGGGAGAATGACTATCACTGTGTCCTCATTGTGCAGGACAGGACTGAACAAACCCACCATTTTAAATAGACAAGTACTGCAGCCTATATTATTTATATATCATTTATTATGCTATGCCATTTGGTGGGTTTCCATCCAAATGCGTTGCAAATTGTAACTGAATTTTCAGAAAATCAGCAAAAGAAAGTGCAAATTTTCCATCCACTACTATTATGCAAATATTTGGACTTGTTTCTTCATCACCATCATCATGGCTTGAAATTTTGCAAGTAAAATATAGTGTTTCATATCATAACATACTACCTGAGCTGTTGATTGAGGAGCTGATAGATCTAAGAGGTATTTTGGCAAAAAAAAAAAAAAAACCAAAAAAACAGGAGCGGCTTTAGCTTTTGTCTCCCGAACCAAACTACTGTTCTGGATCATATAACGTAGCAAACTCTTCCACGGTTTGTCAAAACCTTTGTCTGACATTTGTTTCTGCAGCTCTTCAAACATGGTGGCATTTCGTTGCTGTTTGCCATCTAATAAATCATCTCTGTTTCTTCTATTTACTGAGTGAATGTTGCAGTCTCCTTATTGGTCAGCGCATGCAGACTCATGCAATTATTTGCTAATCTGTATCTGTTCCATACACAAACTTTTCTACCTCTCCCGAGCATGAATACTTTTTTTGCAATGTTTCATGGTTTCTTTCTATTTTATGTTTCCGAAAAATGAACGTGCAAATTTAAAATGAGTAAAAACAGTAGGAGGAAACGCACCCACTGATAATAAAAACAGCAACACCGCGCTGTGTTCAGATGAGGAGGTGTAGTCGCTCCAGTGAAGACGTAGTTTTGTGTTGAAGATGATGTCACAGTTTCATGCAACATCGCTATGACAACCAGCTACATCAGGGTGCTACTGTATCTACGGTGGAAAGCCAAGCACCTGGTACCCAAAGTGTGTGGAGTGGAGTCGAGTTGAGCTCGTACCACACGGTGAGAAAGCATCATAACATGCACCAGCCAGGTGTTACTCACTCTGCTGTGAACTCATGCGTGCCAACAGGGATGCAGTAGACAAACTGCATGGCACTCCACAGGCGGTGGAACTCCATACACTCGTCGACATGCATCACACCGTTGGTAGGTGGAGGCCCGCGCCACACCCCGTCCTGCAGGAAACTGCGAATGCGTGTCAGGATGACCTCAAACATGGAAAGGCCACAGCACAGACGCTCTTTGGTCAGCAGGTCTCCCTCACGGGCAATGGCAATTTGCTGGTAAAAAAAAAAAAAGGCAACAATATATAAGTATTATTAAAAAGAAGAAGGGAAGAAAAATATACGGGATCAAAGAAGTCATATATTGTGCCTGCTGGCCTTCAAAGACCGAGGCAGTGAACTCACCTGTGGGGTTCCCAACCTCTCAATTAGAGGCACAAGATGGAGAGGGGCGTACTTCGCCTCCAGCCTTTTCATCCTCACCTCCAGACGCTCTCCCTCTGTGTAATTCAAACGCACATGCGCACATTGTAACACATTTTTTTCAACAGACCCTAATTCACAAAATTGTCCAGACTTGGATTTTTGCAACTAGCCTTTTGATTTAAAGTTTGAAATCCTTTTCTTTACCTTTGATATAGACTCTGGGTAGAATGTTCTGGAAGGGGGCAGCGTGAAGCAGGTCACATACTTCCTCCTGGGACTAAGATTCAAGCACAGCACAAAAACGGGTCATTTTAATTGCAATTTGCTGATCACCAACATTGCTTTTTCAGACATCCTTACAGAGAGCATGCGGGGTAGCCATGAGGTGATGTCGCAATATGGAGAAAATGCCAAATATTTCCTGCAGAATTCCTTCATTTACTCAGTAAAATCAGGCAGGTTTTCACAGAGCTGTGCTACTGTAGTGTTTTGAATGAGTAAAGCTATTTTCTCCATACTGCACAATTATGCTGTTGGATTAGTCATCAGTATTATTATTAGGTTGTGTGTATCAAGCCACAGTAGGTTTAGAATGTCATGCTAAGTTAGGGTTCCCATCTAATCTGGTAGCAGCAACAGGTCACAGCCATCTTAGTTAAGCAAAACTTCAGTGTGTAAGTAGATTTTAAGCCATGTGCAATGGTGCTTATATATCCATCCATTTAGCTCGGTGGTTGTTAAGGTGATTATTAGTCAAGACAACAAGCAACAGAGCAAACTAAACACAGAAGGAGCATCTTGAAATTTCAGCTAAAGGGTGAGGAATTAGAAAAGAGAGCCATGCAATGTTAAAAGCAAGACACACTGCAACATACCCTCAGATATACATATACACATGCATACAAACCAGTGCAGTCAGATACAAATGGTAGAAAGAGTGAGAAGTGTAATGTACACCGGCATTACAAGCTCCCAGAACCAGAAGAGAGTATGGAGGCAAAAGTGCAGATTTAAGCACAAGACTGTACCAACAACCAACCAGAAATGTACTACCACCTCTTCCATGGAAGACGAGGACGCAAAGACGAGGACACTGAAGTCACGTGTGTTTCGTTTACTATTAGTTTTACTGATCAATTCTCTGTTTTCAAACACATTTGAAATCTAAAGATTTTGCAAATTGTTTTTCCAATGGATGTTGGGATCCCAAGGGATTCATCCCTAGAAAAAGACACTAAAACGGTCTCAGTCCTGTTGCTTCCATGGCTGATTGGAGGTTAAACCTTGTGTGCTAAACTGACACGGTGAAAAGAAAAAAAGAGGAACAGAAACACAGCTGCCCAAACCAACAAGAGAGAAAAAGAAAAGACATATCTGGACTCTGTTAATTGAATACCAACAACAAGACCTAAATCCTTACCACCTGTGGTAGTTGCCAGCGTGTAATGAAAAATAGAGTTGTATTTCAGAACAAGATAATAAACACAGAACACACAGGAGCACTTGGACTGGGAGCCTGACAGTTTCTATCCATGATATTAGATCAGGCAGAAACGTTCAGGCACCCAGGTTACTGGTCACCCACACAAAAAACAAGTAAAAAACAGCTACACATTGTCATTCCTGTTCACTGAGCCTGCTCTGGTACCACAGAGGCTAATAGAAAAGGTTATTAAAGCAGTAAACGGTATTTTATGATGAAACCACTAGTGTGGCAAGAAAAAAAATACAGTAAGTAACATGAGATATCAAAACAATAAAAAGGAGTATAATACTGGAACAGTACAATGGGAAATGGACATTGTTAGAGGAAATGTCTTACCAGAGCTTGCTCGATGAGCAGGCAGAAGAGGATGGCATTTCCCACCTCCCTTAAGCTCTGGAAGACATCTGTCTTCAGCTCAGCGTACTCAATGATATCCTTGAGCTGATGGTGGAAGAACTCCAGGATACCTGGAGGGAGAGAGAGTGGAAATATGGAGGCAACCTGGTAATTGATTTTTGCACACTTGGCTACTATGATTATCTATTTTTACACACATCTACACCAGCACCTCAGCATGACACCTACTAATACCTCATTATGTCACTGGTTATCTATTGCTACTGGGATGCACCAGGATGATGTCAGCGGGTTTGTATGGCTGCCTGACCCACATTTGGTCCGAACATCACGCCCTCACAGTGGGGGATGGGAGGATCATTAACTGCTGACAGTAAGATCACGAGCTGTAAGCCAGGTAGAGAACTCAGGGTACAGAACATCAGTAATCTACAGATTACTAAGCCCTTCTCATAAGGATATCCCATCTGACTGGCCTCTAATCTGCAGTCTGAGCCAAAATGCACAGGGGCAGGTCAGGAAATTCACTAAGACCAGCTGGACGTAACCAGACAAGTAAAAAGTCTCGTGCTTCATACACACATTTTTTGTGTGCGTTTTCCCGGGGCAATCTCACTGAACTATGAAATGTAATGCTTGTATTGCATATTGAAAAATACATTTACAGCTTTTCCTGCATTTGCTTTATTTATATTATTCAGCACAAAATCAGTTTTCACCGCAACAGAGGTGCCATTTTCCCCACTGTGTCCTCAATTGACTCATTTGAACCCTCTGAACAGTTTTACAATACTGTTTGTTTGAGTCTAGTTGATGTAGTGCTTTATATGATGTCAGCATTTTCCTCTGCTGCAAACATTTTTTACTGCTGCTTCAGGTTATATCTGATTCTTATTCTAGCGGTCTCAAGTCCGAGCACTCACTGCACTCAGAGAAATAGTTTGTGCATTAAAAAAAAGACCACTACAGAACTGAACAAGCAGCGCTGAGCTAGTATTAATTTAGAAGGAAACAGCATGTTCTGCATGAGGTGTCTTCATCACACAAAAAAGACTTCAGTGTAATGTGCCGTTTATTTGACTAAAGTATAGTTTACCATTGCAGGTAAAAGCGAGAATACATTTCCTTGTGAATTAGGTTATGCATAAATACATCAACAAAATGTAGCTCGTAGTGCAACCTAAGTGCTAGTACCTGGCCCTACATGTCTGTGGTGGTCATACAGTAATAGGTCATCATAAATGTAATAAATATTTATTCAGTTGTGTTTTGATAAAAAACTGCTTCATCTATTCTCACCTAGAAGGCACTTGAAAGTATTACATAATCACAATTATTACATAATCGCCATATTACATCCTGATTATTTTACATAATTGTGACAATCGTCTCCATTCACCTGTATAAAAACAGTTGGTGAAACTAACAGAAATAAGATATTTTAAAATTATTTCCACATTGTTTACCATCGTTTGACTAGTGCTCTTTTAGTGAAACAATGTGACGCAGCAACCTGCTCCATCTGTCGATATAAACGTTATATCATATAAACATTCTCTCAGGTACCATCATATTATATTCATTTTCTGCAATTAGATCCTCCTAAATCCCCCTGAAGCTAATATCAGGCTTCAGTGAAGAAGCCTGATATTAGCTATCGGCCACTATTGGAGCCAAGTTCTGCTGATATGACTTTGACTTTGTAAAATGTCCTTTCAGCGCCGTTAATCGGCCAAACCAATTCGGCCTATCTCTAACGGGGTGTGTTTCCCCCTGCTCTTCTATACATCTGAATGCAATACACATTGCAGAACAGTACCTGAAATGTCACAGAAAGAAGAATGCAGAGAATGCAGTTGTCTGCTACAGATACCAGACAACGTAAAATGCACTTTTCTGTGAGCTCACCTGGGGAGCCGTACTCATGGCGCGGTAGGCGGCAGATTTTGGGCATGACTTCTATCAGAGTTTTTACATACTGCAGTATGGTGCCCTGTAACTAGAAAGTGACAAGAAGATAGATAGAGCACAGCAGGCGAGAGGAGGAGAGGGCACAATAAAGGAACAAAAAGATTAACTGTAAGAATCCAGCACACAGTGGAGAGGGCAACATGTGTGGAATATGAAGATAAATACCAGGCTCTTGACAATCTTGAGCAGCTCCTCCATCACGACAGCAATGCCTTGGTAACCGAGGAGACGGCAGATGGTCTTGAAGTGAGGCGGGCCAACAAAGTTTCTGTAGGAGCTGTATATGTGGGAGTAGGCAATGTTCAGAGGCTGAGAAAAGAAGAGGAAACAGATAAGAAATAGTGTTAATTTGGCAATAAAAGGTGGGTATCCTTTACAAATATTACCAGTTTTAAACAATTGCATGACTAACTACAATTACAAAAATACTACCAAGACTAAAACCTATTTGTGGTACAGTATTATGTTTAACACTGAGAGCACCACACCTTGGACCCATACAGGTAGTAAGGCTGCACATTGGCTGGCTTGTCTCTTTGAGGCTCCTGGGTGAAGGGAATGGCTGTACGTACAAAGCTGAAAAGTAAAAAATGTAAAAAAAAAAATGTAAAAAAAGTTTAAAATTAAGGCAATGGAAAAAAGTAGAACCAGAAGCATACGCCGGCAAACTGACCGGTTTGTGGATCCATTGTAGCAGTAGTTAGGGAGGAAATCAAAGTTGAGCTCCCAGAAGACGTGGAGAGTGATTCGTCCGTAGGGTGCGGAGACATTGTGGTTGGCCTCCCGGAACATGGCGTCAAAGCTGTCCAGGGTCATGTGTTTAGACAGGAGCCGGTGGGTTAGTCTGTTGATTTCCAGCAACCACTCCAACTCCTGTGAATCAGAGGCACGCAGAAGCAGAAGTAGCATGACGGAGTAGTTTTGATTTAAAGGTAAAGCATGTAACATTTTTCACTTGTGTTTCACTTGGCCCCTCCTCTCAACTCAACAGAGAGCGCTGGTCGAGCGAGCAATAAGACTGAATGGGAGAGCGAGCGGCGAGGGCGAGAAAAGTGACATGAAACAGAATACAGTGGAAACGGCTTATAGTGACCACGGTTATATCAATCAACCACTTATATGGATCAAAAAGCCTGGGAGGCATGGAGAGGTGTCTGTGCATGTTTGTGCTTTGCCCAGAGTTTTGTCTCTCAGACAGAACTACATCACACTGAGAGTAGTGCAGTAAGAGAAAAGGGTAGAATCAACTGAAGTTGCTTCATTTTTATGTTGTTCCGTCTGTGCACGTTGCATGATGCTGTTATTGGCTGGAGGTACAAACTCACTACGCAGAGATCGACGCCCAAAAACGTCCCGAACACAGTAAAACAAGAGGAAAATACACCACACACATGCTGTGACTGTACTTTCAGACTGTGTGCCTGCTCTGTGATCTTACCACTATGGAAGTGAGGTCCTCGCTCTCGAAGCGGCTGATGGCATGGTCCAGAGACTTATACATTGCCGCTGAGATCCTCTGGGTGATCAGACGGTTCAGGTCAATAGAGCGACCTAGCAGCTGCACAACAAAGGAGGAAAAGGGGGCATTTTATCATTTATAAACGGCAGAATTGCTGCTTGTTGTCAGTTTACACATAAATATTGTAAACACAGTTTTACCTGTACATGTCTCTGTTTGAGCAGCGTCTCATAGCGGTTTGACGGAGGGTAGGGAATGATGACGCCATAGTTTTTACACTCTGCTCTGAAACGCTTGTCTAGGAGGACACTGTGAAACACGGAAAAAGTACAAATTCAATCTGAAGAGAATGCTACACTATGTGCCAATAATTCTAAGGGTATAAGTCTCTTCTCCTACCTTCCAGCCATTGCTTTGTAGTAGGCGAATATCTGATCGGCTAACTTGTAGACAAACTGATCGAAGCAGAGGTTTACCTGGAAACAAGAAGCACATGAGAAAGGTTTGGAAGGATCAACGCTGGGTTAGAGCATTTCATTGTTCAAGGACACGTTTTATTCAAATGGCAGCCATTAAATCTTACCTCTGCCTCAATTTCATCATAGAGGAACTGTTTCTTGAATTTAGTGAGTGCGTAGTAGCCACTGTCATTATACAAGTCTAGAGGATACAGCACATATCTGGGGAAAGGAAAGTAGGTTAAATTGCTGTATGTGTTTTCAAGATAACACACGAGAACAAAATACAGTTTGACTTTTGTCAGTAGATGTTTGTCTTACTCCATCATGGAGGGCTCCTTTGTCTCCAGAATGTGGTCTGTGAGGATCCAAGGCATTGACATCTCAATGGGGAACTGGATTCTACGGCCCATGGTGAGTTCCAGGAAGAACTCTCTGAACCACAGCTGAGACAGGTCACAGCACTGCTGTAGGGCCTCTACACAGGGAGCAGGAAAAGAGGATTACCTTAAAGAACTGCAATTAAGGTCTACAGGTTCGTCTGCAGTCAATATTGAGAGGTTCTCCTCACCGCTGAAGTTGAGCAGGTGCGTGAAGAAAAAGGATTGTTTGTGGAAATCTTCTATGGCCACCACTATGGGTCCATCCAGACTGCTGCGGAGAGTCTTCTTAGAGCCACTCTTATCAGCTATCAATGACTCCAGCATGGTGCGCACCATGTACAGCTGGAACACAAAGAGGAGATAAACAGCAAAAAAGTTAGCTTTAAAATTTACTGTCAGCAGGTTTTAGAAGACAGTCACACACCTATGCGATAAACCATAAAAATTCATTAACATTACTTAATTTTCTCATTATACATTGCATGTAAAATTTAACTGGTTCAAGGAACAAGCACTACTCTGTAAAGGAAACCAAATTAAATGATTCCTCTTTGTTGGAGTTTAGAAAGAAATATCTAATTGTTAATCAAACTGTGTTCCATTCATCTTCTTTTTCCCTAAGGCCATACTGCTTACATTAACTGTGTGTGACGGCTACCCTCATTGCATGAGTCTGTCCCTACCACCAGCATTGCTGCTGCAGAACTATATTGCCAGCACTATAACAATAACAGAATTATTCATTTCACTGAATTATGAATTTATATTTTGTTTAGACAAAAATGTTAACCTTGCTCAATTTAAAAAAAAAAAATATATATATATATATATATATAAGCTGCAAACCATCCCACTTGGTGTGGCTCAGTTTAAATGTGTCATTTATGTAAAATGTCGCAGGTATGATGTCAATATCAACAGTTCTTTTCATGGTCTATCTTTGCTGAGAACCACATGCTCAAGTGTGAAACAGAAAGCATCCAATATAGGCTTGACGACAAAACTGTAGGCGATACTCCGCTGCAGCGAGGTTTGAGCTGTGCCTCAGATGTGTTTCTCACCACAGGCTGTGTGACTGTAATTTTGAATAAACTAACTAGTCAGAAGCCGCGTTGATTTAAAATGAAAACCTGCTAGCTAACGTCACCAGCTTTTCCACTGTGGAAAATGTCAGCTTGTGTTAACTAGCAAGATAAGCCTGGCTTCTGTCATCTGCAGGCTAACCGTCAGGTTATCAGCAGGACATTTATGGGTGGATATATTAACCTGGGAGATGATTTTCAGTCTCTCACTGAAATGTCACCATTAATGAATTATTTTGTCTGCAGAAAACACAGCAGCAGGTTAGAGAAGTAGACCAGGCTGATGAGGAAACATGTGCATATTCAGGGTTTCAGCTGAGCTCCTAATTATGAATTATACTCTAGTTTATGAATCATATAGAAAGGCATTAGGATTAAAAAGATTGAAAGTCAAAATATTAGGAAAAAAATCTTCAGTTTCTTTATCAGAACAGATTCCACAATCAGCTAAATGAAAATGAAAAGAAAGATGTTTTTTTAAAGCATAACACACGGGTGAGATAAGTAGTGTAGGAAACTACTTTTCCTCTAATAGGCGGCGCATTACAACATCCGCCATAAATTTTAACCAGAAGATCCCGCACGCTGCTCTCTTCTTTCCCCAAGCGCACTGATCTGTTCTGGGTCTTACCTGTGTGCTGGAGGGTCCGACGGCTCTGCGGGGGACTTTGATATCAAATCCACCTTTGGGGTCCTTCTCCCCTCTCAGGCAGGGGTCATTTGGAGGTTCCCTTGCTCCCTCCCAGTCACAGACAGTCTTTCGAATGGCCTGGAGAACGCTGCAGAAAAACAGAAGAGGAGATCTCTTTCAGGCTTTGAAGAGTCAAAAACACACTCTGAGATCAGTTCATTTTTCCGCATGGGTACCTAATGAGGACGTTCTTCTTCTTGCGTACAGCCTGGCGCAGAGGCTCTCTAAGGGTCATTTGGGCAAAGTCTTGTAGTGCTGCGTAGATGGTGTTCCTGATGGCCTGGTTAAACACCGACTCCATTCGGCCCATCAGAACCTATATATACACATTACACAGAACCACCACCACCATCATCATCATCATCATCATCATCCTCCTCCTCACGGGGAATAATGATTGACAGCTGGAAGCTTTTGGTGGTACATTATAAAAACATACACTCCTATTTTACCTGCAACCCTTTGATCATGGCAATGACCTCCACCAGGGCAAATTTCTCTTCACTGGTATAATTGTAACGTGTGGCCCGTTCGTATTCCTCGGCTGTGCCTGGACAGTCCTTATTGCAGAATTTATCTGTGGGGTGGACCAGCTTCCACGAGTACTGAAGGAAACAAAGACAGATAAAAGAGAACTATAAACAGATCAAAGTGAAACGATCAATGGCGAAACCACAAACCTTTCATACGTCCTAATCCCACAGACATTGACTGCTTCGTGGTCAGTTTTCCCTACCCACACACCCAAACACAATCAATCCCTCGCTTTACTCACCACTTCCATGACGTGCGTGCTCCACTTGGACAGCAGCTGCAGGCCCCTCAGAGCCAGGTCGAAGAGTTCTCTGTACTCCTCGTCTGACTTCTGGCTGTCCAGGCCCGAGCCCGTCACCACTTCGCTGTTGCTGTAGCGCGCCAACTCCGAGATGAAACGGATGTGGTCCTCCCTGATCTGCACCATCTGCTCGCACAGGTTGTACTGCGGTGAGATGCTGCTCTGGGTGCACGTCCACCTGGGCACAGAATGGAAGAACGTGAAGGGTTTTGCGGGTGGGTGAGAGCAGATGGCTTGGTGGTCAAGGATTTCAGAAGTGGACTGAGACAGGCTGCTCTGGTTCTGCAAAAAGGTTGATAGCATTTCTGTAAGTAATTATACAGATGGCTAAATCTTACTTGGACTTGTTTTCTTCGTAGTGAGCGCTTGTCTCAATGTAGCGTGACAGCTCTATCTGCATGTCTCCAAATAGTGGCACCACTTGAAGCTGCAACACAAACACAGGAAAGGAAAGGCTCAGCGTCAGGCCATGCACACAAACACATCACTGGATACAAAAACAGAGATGCTTTTAAAAAAAAAAAGAAAGAACAAAAGCTTACTTTGAAGAACTTGTCAATCTTGCTCAGGTTGATCCTCTTTTTAGCATCTAGTTTGTAGATATTACTCACATTCCCATCCATCAGGTACAGACCAAAGCCCATCACCTAACAGACAGAGAGTTTCATAGTGACAAAGGACAAACAGCCACCTAGACAACAATAACTATTGACCGTGGTCAACATGTCAAATGTTTTGTACCTTCAGCAGCATGTGTTTCTCACTGGGTGTCAAATACATCTTGTTCTCATAATAGTCTACACAGATGTTGACGATGTCTGCCAAAAGCTCCTCGTAGCCAGGAATCACCTCCAACTGTTGGTGCAGGCACTACACAGAAGCAGAGATGGGACAACATGTCACCTTCACACAAAGAGCGACACACATTTACAGACAAAACGGGCTGAAAAGGGGCTCCTGCAGCTTATAAATTAGAACACATTTCAAACATTCACCCTCCCATACATTGGACCACTCCCAGCTAAAAGAAAACACAGAGGACAAGCCTGCTATTTACAAATCAAAATTATTACCAAAGTCAAAACAATGCTCTCCCAAAATATTGTTTAACAACTTATCTGCACCCTCATTTACTCCCATCTAGAGTACTACAGTTCATTACCTGCATGCCTAAACAATGCAACTGGACGTAGGGGACACGTCATTACAGTCTTGGCTGTATTTACACTGGCTCCCCATCTATTACAGAATTCATTTCAAGGTTCTATTGATTACTTTTAAATCCCTACATGGTCTGACTCTGCTTTACAGTTCACAACTCCGAGACCCCTCAGATTAACGAATCAAATGCTGTTACAAGTCCCACGGTCCTGTTTTGGCTCCAACACTGACTTCTAACAAACTCCCCCTCAATATCAGATCAGCTGAGTCAGTGCCTCAGTTAAAAAGTTTTGAAAGTTTGTTTTTTTCTCCTGTCTATTCAAGTGTTTTAATGTTCTTCAAATCCTGTTTTTATCTATGATGTTTTATTGCTCTTGAAACTCGGTTTTATTGTTTGTTTGTTTTTTTATTTCTCCATAATTCACTACATTTGCACCTACAATATGACGTTTCATTTTGTGAAACACCTCGTAATTCTTGTTTTGAAAGGCCCTACAGAAAAAAAAAATATTATCAATCCTAGTTACGAGAGCTACACTTTTTGTATCACTCCCCATAAACACAGTCCACCAACCTGAGTGATCCTGTTGTGGTTGGCTAAAAACATGGAGAGGTTCTGGGACTCCTGGATGGACTGAGGGTCAGCCATCTTTCTCAGGAATTGGGCAGCTCTGAAAACAACGGAGGGAGAATTTTTAAACCTTTTTATATATCGAGAGACATTTCAGATGAATTAGAGTTGAGTTTTACATACGGGGCAGTACCTTTTGTAGGCAGAGTGATCATTCTTGACGCTACACTTCATGTTCTTCAGTTCATCCAGCACCGCAAACATGTTGATAAATTTCCCCAGCGTGAGCAGGTAGGCCTCTGACACGAAGTCCTTCCTTCTCTCAGCGTGGCACAGGCGCTTTACTTCACTACAGAAACGCTCTATGGCTTTCCGCTGTGAAGATAAAACAAATGATGGTCAGCAAACAACTAACGAGTGGTTAAAGCAATGAAAGAATAAGATCATGGTTACAAAATATCTTACCTGGAAGTACATGAATTTCATGAGCTTGGTCACTTCAGGCTCTAACACCTCCACCGTTTTCTCATAGATCTCAACTCTGTTGGGCTGCTCGTTGCATTTCACCTGGAAAACACAAGAGGGCGCCATTACAACACTTGCTACAGCAGCAACTATTGATAGAATATTGAATTTTGTGTGCAGATTTGCATGCTTTGAAAATGAGTTTGTTTCTCTCTAACTACATTTTCCTCCTAATAAAATGAGTTTTATTGTGAGACTGTGAGTTAAAGTAGACATTGTGCAGTAAAATTGTCCCCGTGAGTGTTTTGCCATTATATTTTATGTTTTTGGAATCATATTACTGCTGCATTTAAGTGTATGTTGTATTTTACTGCCGTAGATGTTAAAGGTCTTTAACTATTAACTAGCTATTTTAACTATTTCATAAGCTACTGGATAGTTTAATCTACAGCTGTGCATAATATTCTGGAAGATCATCATATCATATGTTTGTAACACTGTTGTCCTTTGAGAACCACATCTCTAAAAAGTCGACTTTTCGTGAGCTCAGAAAAACAGACCTGTTTTCAGCTTTTTAACAAAGCCTTATCCAGCTGATCTAAGAGCGATTATAAAAAGTTTATTTAGCTTAAGAAGGACGAGAAATCCCTCAAACCATGAAGGAACACTAAATCCTTCAGTTTATCACATTCAAAATAACATCGGCCTATATCAGCCTTGTTGTCTGACATCAGCTATCGGCAAATAAGATGAAAATGTTGTTCTCATTCAAAGATATTGGGTTTACCTGGCACAAAAGAGGAAAAAATAGCAACAACATAAATAGGAAATAACACTGGCATTGGCCATTGGCCAAATTTTGAATTTAAAACAATGGTATTGATGTTGGTCCAGAATTTCACAATCGGTGCATCCCTAGTTTGAAGACGTTTGGTTTTCACTGCACAGGACGGGGATGAAAAATTATAATCTGAAAAGTAACTGAAGCCGTCAGACAAATGTAGTGGAGTATAAGCACAAAGTTGCATGAAATGAAAAGTAAAGTACCTCTACTTTGTACCCAAGTACAGTACTAATAAAAGGTACTTTATTACATTCCAGTACTGCAGTTCTGTGAGTCTTGTCTGTGTATTCACTCTCCAAAGGGATGTCAAGTGATGAGAAAACCGTGGACGTATTTGTGAGAACTCAACACTTTTGTTTTACAAAAGGAAATTCCATGTATAGTGGTTTTTTTTATTACTTGTAGAGCTGACTAAACAAAGATCACGATCAAAAGGGATAAAGGAAATTGAAAAATAAGGGGAGCTTTAATGAAAAAGTAAGAGCTAGCGATGCTGTTTAAGCGTGTGTGTGAAAAGAAGACAGTATGTGTTACCTGTGGAATGGCTCTGGAGCAGCTTCTCCAGGTGTAAAGCATCACAGCATACTCATGTCCTTCCTCCAGCATCTCATTCTGTACAACATATAACATAGATACAGTATAAGTCACTTGAGCGGATGCAGTATCACGTTTATTCCTGAATATGTGTTCTGCTTCAATTAAGTGAAGGCACTTAGACGACACAAAATACATCCACATGAGTAACACGTTCCCGGATGAATGGTGTTTGATAAATATTTAAGTAGATGAGCGTTTCTTCCGTTCAGAAGTAGGTGAGACAGATCTCTCCATCACTCTGGCTAAAAGAGGGGTGTCCTCAAATAGACTGGCTTTAACTTCAGTGGTACTTCCTGATTAAACAAAGTTAAATAAAGCTCTACTTCCCCTCTTTACCAGTCAAATCACACTCTCCATTCATTCACCATCAGGGGAAAGAGGTTTACTGGTCCATCGCCTGCCTGATTCACCACTGAGTGAATGTGTGTGTCCTGCCATAAGCCTCGCCAAATTCAAACAAAGGAGCCAAATGATAATCAATCCCCACAAAACAAGGCTCCGTTTAAGTGTGAGAGGCTGCTTCCCACAGTCGGCTTTGTGTTCACTGAAAGAGGAATGAAAATAGGCTACAAACATACATGCAACCCGGCAGATGTAAAAATGAATAGGAGGACTAGTCGTGACATGGGGTCATTTCCCAAGAACAACAAATATCTCACCATGCTGGAGTGGACTGTGGCTTGCTCTATATAACGGGCGATGCCAGTAACAAACGCATTCCTGTCTTCGAAGTTGGTGTCAAAATTGGCCTGGAGAAGTAAGAAAAAGAAGAAAAATAGTGACTGGGAGGGAGGGGGGGAAGGAGAAAGGGGCACACTGAAAACAAGGATGGACGGTGGATGGCTGTGGCAATGCGTGTGAATGAGTACCTGGTACATGATAGAAGAGGGAGGGGGTTCGATGCATGGCTGCTGGTCTGGGAGGGGCAGCTCCTCCAGCAGGTCCACATTGGACAGAGCATCCTCCAGGGTCACGTGGGTCGTCATGGTAACAAGGCGTCACTCACACAACACCCCAGTCTGCCCGAAGCAGAGAGAAAAGAGAGAAGAGAGAGAGAATTTGAAGAACGGAGGCAGGGCATTCATTACAGAAAGCGAAAGAAGTGTTACTGAATCTAGAAGGTGACAGAATGAGCAATTTTTTTTTTAACCAGATATTGGTTTGACACATCAAGACAACACCCACTTCCTCTTACGAAACGCATATTAAGCTATGTGGTGCACATCGCTTTTGTGTTCACAATGCACCTGTATCCTCTCCCATTTCACAACGTGCATACTCAGGGGAAGTAAAGGGCAGATGCCCCTCACGGTTTCCTTTTTACCCTTTTATTTGAGCAGAGCTGTTTAATTCTTGAAATACCAAGACCTGGAAATTGCAATGATCTGAGAAAGGCGGAGAACAGTCTGACAGCGAGTGACATTTGAATACCTCGAAATGCACTATCTCACAACAGCAGTGGACCAATTGGCAAAGGAATTGATAAGGGATTCGATAAAATTGTGTGGTATTTATGATGTATATATTCAGCTCGTGCCTAAGGCTTTAAAATTCCACAGCTGTAGCCACCTGATCTGTCCTTGGGAAAGAAAATGTCCAGGCCCTTTTGAAGCTGTTCAGCCCTTGTCATGCCCTCTTCTCATTATTAAACAGAAACCCAGCCAAAGCAGTGTGTATGTGCCCATGCTTATATCATGTGACTCTCAAAAATGTGTGCTTCACATTTGACCCAGTAGACAGGCCTATAATCAGCTTAATATTCACAGTTAGAGAGAACACTAGGAGTGACAGCTAAAGCACTGAAAGGCCAGGGCCAAAAAGGAGGAAGACAGAGCTGAAAGAAGATAGAGGGTACAATAATGAAAGGTACACTGCTGCGTCACATTGTAAGAAGGTTAATGGATGCTGTCACTTCATTTAATATGGATAAAGTTTGGTTATAAGAGGTTATGCAGTCAAACGGGTTCTTATTTGTTCTGGAAGGCTTCCATAAAATTCAGGAACGAAGAAATAGATAGGTGTCCCAAACACAGCACTTCTCAAAACAGCTGCAAGCTCACATAAGAGTAGACTCAGCTAATAATCTACACTCATTTTGGAGTTTGAAGTTAAAGGTTCTGCTGCTTTTATTTAATGGTCCAATCTTAAAAGGTACATTTGTAGTATTTCTAGATTGGATCAACAGCTACTCTGTTCTGATTAGCTGTTCTTCTACGAGGTTATAATTGGTTCACTAGTCGCTGCTACACATAAATATGAGCTAATACTGCTAGCGTGCTAATGCGCTAACCACAGGCATCTCGCTTTTACACACTGCATGTTGATGAATCAGTACAAAAATACACACACAGTGGCATTTAGCTTCCTCGACTTGTAACATGTCTGATATAACTTTCTAAATGGAGAGTTTTTGGCAAGCTGCATCGCTCTCTTGACAAAAACAGTAACCACACAGAAACACAGGAGTTACAGGACGCCGCTGCCTCGATCACTTAGTTTGTTTGGATCCGAACTAAT
The DNA here is from genome assembly GCA_037367275.1 of Coranthus polyacanthus. Lineage (NCBI taxonomy): Eukaryota > Metazoa > Chordata > Actinopteri > Kurtiformes > Apogonidae > Coranthus > Coranthus polyacanthus. The sequence goes on along the minus strand of JAPQRN010000002.1, from coordinate 21,977,735 downwards.
GTGTTAAAACACCAAAATCCTCAGTAACACAACCTAACTGACAAATCGAGCAGACCAACAACTCCCATGTTCTGCAAGGTAAAAAGGTACATTTTTACAACAAATTAGTCCATCAAGCCTGACCTATTATGCACATTTCCAGGCCAGGACCACATTCAGGAACAGCTCTCCATGAAACTTTCTTATTCATCTCATACTGGCCTGAGATAGAGCACCTCAGTTTAGTTTTAGTTTTAGAAGCACCCGCACCCTCTAATAAAAAGCTTGCTCTGTTCTGATTGGCCAGCAAGCACATGTCTAGCACAACCCTGGTTTTCTGCTGACTCCGGAGTCTCAAACAGCAATAGAAGAATTTCACGTCTTTTCCCCATTGCTCAAAATGTGAACTCTTCAAACCGTGTTTATGTTACATTTTATTCTGTGGGACATAACAGCTCTCTGGTTTTATCTAGGAGATGACCTGAAGATCTGGTCTGATTGAAAAAAATAACAGTAAAAAGTAAAATAAATCACAATTACTGTAATCTAGCTACCGTGGATGAACAGTCTATGGCATAAATAACCTGAGACATGTTTGCATGTGCAGGATCAGGAAGGTGGAGTTTCCTTGTCACATCAAACTGTCAGAATTACAAAGTACACCACCCACCCAAAGGATAAAAATGAGATAAATCACTGGTTGCAGTTACATGGATAAAATGTCTTCAAGTCGATAGAAATCATTCTGGTCAGAGATTCCAGCTTCAGTGTTCACGGGGACGCTGGTCCGATAAAAGGTGCGTTTCCATGCTCAAATCTTTTAATCAGAATGGAAAGTAATTTCACCTGTTGTTTTCCAGGTTTTAATCATTAAGATGTCCAAGATGGACCCACAACTTAAAAATAAACAGAAGTAAAACATTCGCTTATGTTCCCTTATTGTGAGGCTTTTGACCATCAAGGTGTTCAACGGTCCGTCTCCAACAAAACAGCTGCATCAGCCGTAGCTTCATCAGCTTTGTTCTGCTGCCGCCATGTTTGTGTTCCTCCCGGACACTCGTCATGTGACCTAATGTTCCCCCGCATGGGTCAAGCATGCGCAGAAAGAGAGAAACAATGGGATGTAAAGTCCACGTGGCTAATATTTCCCTATTGGACAGATTATGTAAGGTTTATACCACTCCTCACTCCGATTGAGAAGTCCCTCTGATCAGGCCAGTCTGTTGTGACTGAGGCGGCTACATGAGGTATATTTTTCCTGACCAGGCTGTTATTCCGATTATTAGTGGAACATTAGGGTCCAAGTGAACACAGTCACTGTCGTCAAACTCCAATAATAAACCATCCAACTCGGCATGGCATTCATCAACACAGAATAAGAATCACTGCAGCATTTTTTTTTTTGTTTAAATTAAATAAAATGTATTCTTCTGAGGTAAATTCAGAATACTATGTTTCCATATCCAAATAATTAGAAAAAATGTACTGAAATTCTACCTAACTGGTATGGTATATGTAGTTTAAGAGAGTTGAGAGTTGTAGCCACTTGAGGCATCTTTTCATCTACACCATAGTTTGAAGTTACAGTTGAAATTCTGTTTTTTTTCTTCATCCATATAATTAAGTACAAACACAACAGTTAACAGATAATGACAACGATGAGAAAGGCGTAGAACAAAATGCCAAAAAATTGTGGATAAAAAGCATTTTTTGTTGTTTTGAAGACTGTTTGTTTCCTGTATCAACGCGCACCGAGATTCTTTAAAGACCATATACGAAACAGTTATTTTTAACTGTTCGGCTTAAAGAAAATGAAACATCCAGCCACAGCTACGAGGGGTTTTGTCAAGCAGACAGACATGCTCAGTGCTACTAAACTCCCATCTGTTCTTGGGAATACAGACACAGACTGAAGCCTGAGTTGGCTGAATAAACTTTCCCACCCTATACCAGACCCTGTTCAACAGTTGGTGCGTGTGTGTATCTGTGTGCATTTCTTTTTTTTACAAAGCAATGGGCCCCTTCATTCCCTTCTGGACACTTAGTAACCCTGTTATAGGCCTGTATAACTACCGGAACAACTAAGTGAGACTGCATAAAACAACAACTCCTTTCATAAATCCCATGCTTGGACTCGAATTGAACACATCAACGTTTGTGACAGGACCCCTGTCATCACTGATATGCATGGCAAAACGCCCCAAGCTATCACACGCTATTATTGACGCTACTACTACTACTACTAGTGGGTTTGAGGAAGTACACCGACAACAAGAACAACAAGAATGACACAGAACAGGAAAAGCCCAAAAATAGAGGGGGGAAAAAGTAGCATGAACTCAGATGACACATAATTTGGTTTCAAAAAAATAAATACGTGAGTATATGTTGCCAGGCTTTTGTGTAACACATCCTGCCTCCAAGAAAGACAGAGAGGCAGAGAAAAGTGTGTCAAATTCAGGGTCACACCACTGAATGGGTTCTCCCCCGAAGGCTAGCTTTGTAATATACTGTATATTCATCAGCACAATAAGATGTGATTCGATCAGCGTGGAGGAGGAGGATGAGGAGGAGGATGATGATGACTGCTGGAGTACTGAGACACACACATTGGCACCAGTCCACTGTGTGTTCCAGCAGCGTCTGTGGTGTGCATCGCCATCACCACGAGCAGGATGCTGCCTGAGGTATTTGACAGGCTGATTGTCATTTCAGAGAGACCGGCCTGTTGCGGTCTCATGTGATCCCCATGATGTCATGCTCTCCTTTCAAATCCACAACAATGAACATCACATGAACATGAGGCTGGCTCACACCACAAAGCCAGACAGGTAAGAGGAAGCTGGAAACAGAGCTTCGCCAGAGAAAAATCAGAATAACGTGGGGTAAACCTACCTGCCTACCTAAACCAGCATCACCAGGTTTTTGTCTTCTGTTTTTTTTTGGGGGGGGAAGGTGTTCAATAGATGCATTTCTTCATAGCAGGGCCTCCCCAACTTTTTAAGCTCATGACCCAAAAGAAACAAATTTAATGTGGATCCAGGACTCAAACTAAAACTTACCGAAATACATATTTAGTCATACTCTTTTACTGAACTCTTTCCCCCATCGAATAGTGTTGAATAAAACACACTTTGCTGCTTAGGGACAGAGCGTTGGGACTTCGATGGCAGCTAGCAAGACAACGACAACAATCGCGGCTAACTAACGCCGACACGTAACGTTAGCTAGCTAGCTAGCTCTTCACCAACTGACGGACACGCGAAACAACGGTCAAACGCGTAACACACGCAAGCCAAAACTTACGGACGTGACTAATTTAATCACCGTTAAAACACCAGTTTCTTTTAAAGCGTCCCTGTCTTCTCGATACGGGACG
>JAPQRN010000002.1:21907042-21917061 GCA_037367275.1 Coranthus polyacanthus | reverse complement strand
TTCTTTTGTAAAGTGTCTAATGGTGGTGCAAATGAAATTCAAAATGAGCTATTAATTAACTGGTTTTGTTTATTAATGAAATTAACATTTTCTTAGGTTTCTTAAAAGAACCTCAACTTATTTTGTAATTTAGCTCTGAGCTCGCTAGCTAATGTTAGCTGCTGTTAGCTCGCTAGCTAACGTTAGCTGTATTTAGTTCACTCGCTAACGTTAGCTGCTGTTAGCTCACTAGCTAACATTAGCTGTATTTAGTTCACTAGCTAACGTTAGCTGCTGTTAGCTCACTAGCTAACATTAGCTGTGTTTAGCTCACTGGCTAACGTTAGCCAATTTGACTGTTTGAAAGAAAGTGTATGTATTTGATCAAAAACTGAATCTTATACTTCGTAACTACTAAAACCAAAAGTAACATTGATATTAATTGTCTTTACATCCAAGAAAGTGCCTTAAACTACTCAGAAATACTGGTGACAGGAAGTAGGATTTTGGCACATGCATGGATTTGTGATATCACAAATAAATTGGAACCAGTCAGGACGTAGTTTGACTTTCAGGAGAGTAGGAAATATCTTGTGTCCAGCAGTTGATGAAGAACATGCTTTGCATACCTGGTGATTCTGGATGTTTCAGTGAAGGAGGAGGGTGTGCCATTTGACATTATTTTTTGTGAAAAAACAATATCAGTGACTACTACTGTATTTAAAGGAAGACATTTTTTTTTATAATGCCTACTCCTTTCAAGGATACGATTTGTGATATTGTACTTTCTAACTACCTAAATCCCACAAAAAGACAAAAATAACAAGCAATTTGTCTCACCAACAAGCATTAAGTATTAAAAACAATTTTGCACTGGCACTGACGTTCCCAAAAACAGAGGCAATGTTCAACTGCTAAACATGTTCATGTTATTAATCTGCAGGTGCAAATAGATCCCAGCAGTTGCTCTGTTATTTCTGCTTGAGCGATGTTTGCTAAAAGCTCAGTACCCCGCTGTTTGAGGAAATTACTTAGACTTTTCTAAATTGAACAAATATATTTTATAAATATCAGTGTTGTCAGTAGGAGTGCCGCACTGTGAAAAGGACCAGGACGTTGCTGTCGGTTGGTCGCTAAAGGGACATACATTTGTACGTCTGCGTGACAGAAATCCCCCGGAAATGCAAAATACATCATCTAAACAAATTCTGTTACCAGTGCTGAAATGTTTTTAGGTGGAATTTTCCTTTAAGGTCAACACGCCAAATGCAAGCTGCCTACTCGTCCTCATCCCTGCCCTCTACTGTTCAGGGCCTGCCACTCTGATTTCTGTTTACTTGACATGATCTGAAAGGGAGAACTCTCTGCAGCTGTGCAGCGAGCGCCGTAACCTTGGTTTCCAATAAACGCAGATAATAGTGACAGTGAATCTGTCAGTCGCACAAAGCGTTTCAATCCCGCCTCTTTCTTGCGCTAGCCAGCAACAGTGAGAGAAGGCCAACTTTCCTTTTATAGGCCATGCACAATGTGCAGGAGATATGCCACTCTCAATAAAGTGAGACTGAATAACTGCTCTTCCCATTTCATTAAAACCAAATGCAGCTGCAAGTACATCACAGGAGTGACTCGGTTATGTAGCAATAACTCTAACAATAGTTTGAAGAATACTTTTTTTCAAGACTATATCATTATCTGTCAATCTCAGGTCTGCAACTGGTGCTGCTAATGGACCCCTTAGTAAATCAATGGATATGCTATGAACGTTACGTAGAATACAGTGTAAGGTCGCTCGGTACTGTACGTAGCCACAGAATCATGTGTCAGTGTGTTTTCCCTGGTCTCTAAACAAGGTGAGCATTTCTGAATCTGCCCACAGACTGTCACTTTAATCATATACATAAACCTTCTATTTGTATATTTCCTATTTGTTGGCCAAAAAAAAAAAAAAAAATGACTCAGTAACAACAACCGTGTAGTGTATTTGTGTGCATTTGTGAGAATGGTCATATGGCACAAAGACAAGGCATGATGTGTTAAATGAGGTGTAGCAGCAATGCAACGTTTGTTGTAGCCTGTTCAACTGCAGACGTAACACAGCATTACCCTTCAGTCGTGGATGAAAACAAACTTTGACAAATCTCGCCGCGCTGTTACAACAGTGTAAACCATGAACTATGTCATAAAAACTAGCTATGCTACACAAAGCACTTTGTCCTTCCAAAATGGAGTGTTGATGTGAGAGTGACAGAGAGCGGGAATGTCCCAAAACAATATCAAATCGTCGTAGCAGTCACAAGTGTTTGTCCTCCTCTACTATATCTGTGCAAAGACACGTTCCATCGGCCGTCAGAAAGCAACTAGGTAGTCAAAGGTCAGCTGTGGAGGTGAAAATATTGCACACGCAGACTAACATCAATAGCTCCATCGAAATGGCACAGCGCAGGCGTCACACTGAAGAATAAAGTTTCTTTTTTCACACACATGAACACTGTAGAAAATTCAAAAACACGTCCTGTTGACGGCTTCTTTATTGCAGCGCACATCCCTTCTGTTTTTCATTATCTCTTTTTCAAACACCGACTTATTAAAAAAAATGGTGCAAGTCTCTGTTCATAGTTTTCAAGGAGTGGATCGAAGAGTGCATTTTGGCAGTAAGTAAAGTCTTTTACGAGTCGGGGCATGCTGACAGCCAGGAGAATAAATGGGCTTAACTGGACAGCCATGATGTTTGAGGTCAAAGAGTCTTGTGCTCTTTTTTTTTTTTGCCCCACCCTGTCTATTCCTCGCCGCCAGCAAAGTCATGTGACGATCACATGCCGGAGGCGCCCAGTCCCATGCTGGCAGTGTGGCTCATACAGGGCAGTGTCTGAACGGTCTTGGGGAAGTCGTGGGTGAGGATTCGTCCGTTCTCTCCACCGCTCCCATTTCCACTCATTCTGGTCAGTGTGGAGCAGCGCATGGCATCGTTGATGGATTGCTGTTAAAAAAACCCAAAAAAAACATATTAGTATCCGCTCAGAAGATTTCTTGTCAGACATGCATTACCCTGATCAGAACAACTACAGTAGTAATTAGAGCTAGATGTGCACAGTGTATGTGCTTCAGCCTAAAAGTCCGCTTAATGTTATGCAGTTTCTCTTGACTTTACGTATGTATACAGCTTTGGAAATAATTATTGGACGCCTGTGACATGGTGTTGAAATGCGTTTTCTGCCTCTTCCTTGGTGGATCACTGGAGGAAGAACTTCTGGAGGAAGAACAACAAGCAGCTGTTTTGCTGATTCCAAGTCTCTTTCTGTCCTCCTCTTCTTCATCCGCCTCATCATGCAGTTCTCTTCTCTTGGTTGAGTTATAAATTACTTTGGATTGTCTTATGCATGTATGCAGCTGACGCACCTGAAGTGTAAAATTAAGACATTTTACCATTTCGTGTTTTTATGCATAATTAATTGATTGCATTTGTTATTATCGGATTTCATCATGCTTATTATAAACTACTGTAATTACTTAACCACTGTGATGAATTTCAAAAAAATCACAGGCGGTCTAATAATTATTTCCAAAGCTGTATGAATATATGCACACTAGCAGCTGTTTCTGTCACTGTCTGAGTGTGGTGCTGGCACGCCAAAAAAAAATTAAAAAAATCAGGATTAGAATGAGCTGTTTGGTGTCATAGGGTATTGGTTTTCACCCTTTTTCTGGAGTGATATTCGGGGAGGTAAAACTGCAGTGCTGGCCGATGTGCATCAACGACCTCGTCTCTAACGGGAGGTACAGAGCAAAGTGTATGCAGTAAAGGCGGGAGCTGAGCTTCACTCATTGCCTTAATAGTTCCATTCTCCAGTCTAGCGCAGTAAAAGCCACTGAGCTCGAAAGCGGACCTAACGGCGCGTGATGCACGCATGTGTGCGCGTGTGCACGTGTGTCTTCGGTGTTTGCCCGCATCCCCTATTCTATAGCTGATTAAATTGGGAAAGCAAGTGCGATCTGAAGCAACCAGTGAGTGCTGCACGGGGATTGGAGAATTACACCCGCCCCTAATTGGAACAGCGTTGTTGTTTCTTTCAAGCCAAACAGCATAAAGGCACTGCTGGACTAATAGGCTCCTTGCCTGTCTCATCAGCATACTGATCAGGTGCCTCTTTGTGTGCTGATTAAAACATAAGAGATTCATGTAGCGATCACTCCTCATCTTCGCATGCCTTGTTTTGTTTCGTTTTTTTATTTTTATTTTCCTATGAAGAATATATCAAGGTGTCCCGAGGGTCTTTGATGCTGGAAGAATGAATCAAAGATTGTTTGTGGTGAATTGATCCACCAACCAGATGACTAACAGTTTGGATACATCAGGTGTTGAAGGAGAAACCTCAATCTCCCACTGAAGTAATAAGCGACATGTCCTTGTGTTCAGATCTCTGAAAATACAATAATTAGACTGTTCTAGGTTAAAGCAGTGATGGAACACATGGGAGCTGCACCAAGACTGGCCTGTCTTATGGTATACATATAAAGGATGTTCACAATGGGCCCTGCGTTGCAAGACAGTCAGCGAAAAGAGAGGAGGGAGCAGGGGAAAGACTTGCTCAGAGCGACAGAGGTAGATAGATGTACCACTGTGATTCAAATTGCCTTTATACCAATGCTGCACCAATGGCATATCTTCATTTAGTTATGTGTAATAATTTGATTTAGCTAAAAGCCTGAAAGGAACATTTTAGGGAGTGGAAAATGTGTCATTAACTACTGGCTTTCTAGATTCTTTATCACCCACCACCAAAGTAACGAATAAAAGTACATGCGTGTAAACCGTACATCATAAGTACATTTTTTAGATATTGATGCACTGTACGGGGTAACATTTTACATTACGGTTAACGCAGTAATAAGCCAGAAATACGTCTAGTACTAATGTGTTCAGTATTCATTTAACAGTTTATTAAGATGTTATTAACATGGTTAGTATCCTGTAGTAATAATAAAATGATAAGCATTGAGTAAGTATCGTAACTCTTGTCAGCGTTTATTATGGTTTTACATATTACGTATAATATTAATGAATGTAGCCTTATTGTAAAGTGTTTCCCCGTACAGTGACGTGCAAAGACTAGTATTCTGTAAGTGAGTGAGCTTGGACTAAGAAGTAGATGCTATGCAAATCTGAATACACATCTGGTTGCTTTGGCACCAATACAGGAGAATTACAGCTTAATGTCAGCTACGGGCCCAAAACTGAATCTTTAGAACCTGAAGAAGGCATAAGGGCAATTTCAAATCAAGTGATTCAAAAACACTACAGGAGATCAGTGACGTAAACACTTGAGCGAAGGGAGCGGCAGAGGGAGAGAGAGGTACAGGAGAGCGTTTGCACTGCGGTGGAAGCCTGAGAGGCCCTACTGTGATCACGGTTAGATGGGCGGGGGGTGAGGAGGCGGATGTCATCATCATCATCATCATCATCATCATCATCATCATCATCATGGCTTGATCACAGCGTTTCCTACCCCGTGGCTGTGCTCTGCCCTTATATCTTAACAGTGTTGTTGGCGTACAGGCCGTAGCTCTGCAGCTCTGTGTAGGGGGCGCTAGCACCACTGTCTAAGGCTGAGCAGTGAAAGGCCTGAGCGGCTGAGGCGGCAGCAGCTCGCGCGGTGGACACCTTCATTCGGCGCGACTCGGTCCTGGACTTGTAGCAGAACTCCACCAGAGCCACCAGCATGGCCAACCCCAGGCCCCCGATCAGGATGTAGAAGACTCCCGCCACATTGCTGAGGCTCAGAGCGCTCGTCTTGTCCTGAAGGAAGGGGGAGGAGGAGGCACAGCAACGAAACACACTTTAGAAATACATACGCACGAACAGCAACTGGAGACACATATCGATTCACGCGCTTGTTCTTACAGACATGACGTTTGTCTCACGAAAAGGCAGGAATCACAAGTGCAAGGACAGTAGACCGCACACACACACACACACACACACACTCCCACATACAGAAAAGCATATGTACTGAACACACACACTCACAGACACACACACACAGAACGATAATACGAACAAGGCAAGATTACGAGACACACATACACACACACCAAAATCAAAACATAAAAAACATATTTCAAAGACCGATCTCACAAAGCAAGACGTATTAAGTTACTGCTTTGTTTAAATTAAAACTCTGTCAGCGATTGATTGTATGAGACTCATGTTCCTCCATTCACTACAAGAATGGAGAGTAAGAAGAGACAAGGAGACATTATCTTATAAAGGAGGAGAATTCCTATTCTGCCTGAATGACAAGCAGTGATCAGCATTTTGATTTAAAAGAGGAAGAAATTCTGCACAATGAATATTCACTCCCAGTAATATATTCAAACTTCATTTTGGTCAGGACGCGTTCATCAACCTTTGCTTCCCCCCCCCCACCAAGTCTCCACAAATCACACTCCACTGCAGTACTCATCTCTGTCTGAAACATTTTTAAATGCGCTAATTTACATATTCTGTAGACACTTTATCATTGCACTATACCCAGTTATAGCTTCTTATTTTCCACTTGTATGCCTGTGTGCAGGGATCAAGAGTTTCATCACTTTTCATACAGAAGACCGTAAATGTACAGTAGCTTATGATTAACTGTTCAAATGCTACGTCCTTCGTGTGCACATGCTCACAGCCGTGTAAGTGATGTTTTAAAAGCCACTGATTATGCCATTATTTGCCGGTGTTAGAGCCGGAACTACGCTGCACTTGCTTTGCGAGATGGATCTTGAAAAAAATGTGCTGGATATAACTTACACATTTCTCAACATTTTGCAACACATGTTAAAACATTTTAAGTCAAAGCTTCATACACATGACTCTGTGTCTTAAAAGCCATATTTATGAGGGAAGACGCACCACAGGTAAAGAGCATAAACACCCTAAAACACATGCATTCATGCACCAACAGCACAAACGCATTCCCTTGCTTGACGCCGATTCATATTGGTCATTATTCACTGTTGTGACGACACCTATCTACATTTTTGCATATTTATAGTCTCTAATGAAATAGAACAATTAACATTAACAGTAAAATCTGTCAACTTATTCTCCAAATTCCTCTTGGTGTTGCTTAAAAAGTGTAACTTTCATCAGGTACAGTTTATTATGCCTCCACTGTATACCTCTTATTTTTCTATGATTAACATATAGATTTTTTTAAAGCTTAAACGACCCCCCCCCCAATGCCATACGCAGCTCCATTATAAGTCGAATAACGTTTTTTATACTAGAGGCCATGTGTCAGACTGTGTTCTATGGAGGTCTGCAGTGAGGGTCGTCCACACCTTGAGGCTGAGTTTATGTTTATCGCATCACATATGAAGTTGAACTTGCAATGCTTCCAAAAGTCCCTATATAAATCCTAAGAAAAAAAAAATAAAAAAATAGGCGTATGATTGTATGTGTCAAAAAGTTCTACCTAAAAATGCAATTAAAACTATCAACAGTGGAAGCTATGAATAAAGTCTTTTTGCCATTCGTGCAGTGAATCCCACATCAGACTGAGAGCTCCGGTAATCAATAGTTTACAATAAATATTTACAACAAAGGGTGTAAAAAATTCACAGTAAACTGCTCTCGCAGTCGAGCCCGATGTTAATTTTATTTGACCAGGTTTCTTCTGGCTGGATATGACCAAAACAAGGGACAAGACATGGTAAGACATTGTGCTAGAGATGTAAATTAAAAAACTATAACCATTTCTGCGTTTATATTTGTTTTTTAATGAAAAATTCCCTCTTTGTCTGATCAATAAATGACATATTAATATGCTTTTGAATGGCAGGCAGGCGTTACTGTATTTTTTTTTATTCTATTACAATATGTTTAAAGCCCTTAAAGAGCTCCCTGAGGGATTGTGGGTACATGTTCGCTGGGAAGCTGAGCCATGGTTTGACACCCCCGTGCTAGTATCCCAATATGATTCTGACAAGTTCACGAGGCCAGCTGATATCTCAAACTCATACAGAGGTACGGCAGCTAAAGGACTTTTCTGTGAGGGAGAATTGGGTGAAGTTGTGTGTAACGTTAACCGCAAACGCATGCAAGAACAGTGGCTAAGGTGGTGCGACGTGGGAGCGACTTAGTGAATTAACAGGGTTTGTATCCGTACATGCGGCCTCTGTGTTACAGTGAGACAGATGGGGCAGGATTTGTTATGTATATATATATATATATATATATAGCTTTCCACTGTAGTTAGTTTTAATTGCATTTTTAGGTTGAATTTTTTTGTAAGTCAGTTTTAAAGGATTTATACAACCTGGAGGCTAACTGTAGTGTCTATGTACTACAGTCCTAATTAATCCACCACACAATATTTATTTACACGCTTGTTATGAACATAAAATCTCTGACAACAAAAGCTCATCAGTGGGGAAGAAACAGACACCAGAGTACTGGCCTGAATATAAGACATATTTTTGTAATTACATTCTAAAAAGAAACTGCAGTGACATTGATCTTGTGAAGGAGTATTTTAAATGATTGGCTCCTTTTCAATATTGCTACGGCAGTGAGTTTCTGTCTATCCATTAAAAAGGTGTCTGTTAGCTCCTGTCAGTCCTAAAATAAAAGTCTTAATAAGCAGCGCAAGACTAAAACCTACAGGAGGGTATGCTCATTTTAACAACCACGTCCGATGTCATTCTATGCATCTCTTACCAACAGTGAACCAGCAATGAATTGTTCTTACTGAAACCATTTCCTGTGCAACAAAAGGAATTATGTGAACTATTTAGTCCCTTTTTAATAAAGTGAAATGCCCAGCTGTTTTGGGAAATTAGGCATTGAGAGTAATCTGCATTGAGAGGCAGATTAATGCGTTGGTCGAATAGAGAGTTCTAAATAATACACAAAACCCAACACTATACTTTGTGTTTATTCTAAGCCCTTGCTAACAATGGTGAGTTACGGGCAGCAACTAGCGACACGGCTAAAGCGTTGCCGATTGCGCCGTTTTCTCAACCCTCAAACGTCAAGTACGTGGTTGAAACAAAATACAGCGTGCCACTTAATCAGCTGGAAACATTACACATTTTTTCAGTAGTTAAGTAAATAAACTTAACAGCTAAAAAAACTTTGGACACACAGGTCTTTGTTACTGTGCAAGTATTTTGCCTGATAGCTGTTAGCTTACTACCAGTTAGCTTACTACCAGTAAGCTAACAGTTTAAGCTAGTACCGGTACTGGTAGTAAGCTAACAGCTAACATCACACAATCGTTTTTATGAGTACTTAGGTAAAAATTTAACAATGTCAAATCAAGGTGTCATTAGCTACTGACATTAGTTACTGCAGAGGCCAGATAGCTGTTAGCTTATTACCAGTAAGCCAGTTTAAACTAGGTAAAAATTTAACAATGTCAACTCAAGGTGTCATTAGCTACTGACATTAGTTACTGCGGAGGCTAAGTACTTGCTCGTTAGCCGTTAGCTTACTGCTGTAACCAGTATGCTAATTAAGTGTTACAGTAATGTTAGCGAGGTCTGTTTGAAATGAAGACGTGAAGATAATTTGAAGCTACATAACCGACCAAGGAGGCGTGTTTCTGCATAATCGCGTTCCATTGCATTTTAGACGTGGTTTTGTGTTTTCACACTATTCAAGCTAAACGCTGCCAACGCTGGCTGGTTGTCTTCCTGCGCTCCGTTAGTACCTACAGTGACTTCCACCAACAGTGACAGTACATGCATACCCTCTACTGATCTTTATTGGCAATACCTATGATGTTTTGCAGCCTTGAAGAAAATAAAATGTCACCTGACAAAACCATTGTTAAATAATGTTACATTTTCTTTTGTTTTTGTGTCTAAATGAGTTATTTCTCTAGTGCATTACTCTGGTACATTTAAAGGTTATCACAAGCCTTTATCGACAGAATGACGGTCCCTCTTATAATCATGACTGTCTTATATTCGGGCCAATACGGTAGCACTGCTAGAGCCACATGGGAAGCATTGCTCAGTGTAACAGAGGCTGAGGGGCTGGACTTGGG
>JAPQRN010000002.1:21875047-21890540 GCA_037367275.1 Coranthus polyacanthus | reverse complement strand
ACAGTGTGAACAGCACAAATCACCTGGAATCTATTTTCAGTTCTGATCCGGGCCACTTCCATACGTGGTCCTGAATCAGATGCAGGTGTGAGCTCTTTCAAGCGTGACCTCAGTCTGAACAGTCAGATCAGAAATCCTGCCAGTTTCACGTCACTTTAAAAGGAGACTCAACGCACAACTCACTCACATGCAAGAGAGGAGTTCAAATGCAACATATCCATGAATGAAGCAGTAAAATGAACCCAAATCATTATATATAATAGTAAAACACTGACAGGGACCTCTTGAATACTGATAATGCTTACATATTATAGCTAAAAAGTACGGTTTTGAATGTACAACCTTTACTCGTAGCGGAGTATTTTCACTGTGTGTATTAGTACTTTTGTGCAGGTGGCTCAGTTCACACTGGAATCTCATATTGGCCACATTTAAAAAAAAAAAAAAATATGAACAGCCAAACAAAAAAAAAAAAAAAAATCCAATCTGAGCAGTAAATCAGAATTGAGCACTAAGGCTGGCAGTGTGAATGTAGCCTAAGCTGTGTGCACACATTGGTGTTAAAAGAGGCGGAGATAGGAGGAACCGGTGGAATGATCTAATCTGATGTGTCGGTGGCACAGCGCAGGCAGAACACTATCACGTTTGACGACAATGACAGAGTTTGTCCTTCACTGCGCATATGATTTTTGGAGGTCATGCAGATCAGTAAAGCTTGAATTATTCTACTCATATTTTCTCCGTAGCGTACATTTAAGCTGTATTGACTTTGCTGATTTGCATCACAGGCTTTTGTTAATTAATGCTTCCTCTACTACGCATTTGCTGCTTGTAAATGTTACGAGTTGATAAAAGTTTTATTAAGCTCTCGATTCCCTTTAGTCTCCTCAGCGAGAGAAAAAAAAACAAAAAAAAACAGCCTGTTAAAAACGTGCACATTAATGTGCGTATGTCAGGATAATTAGCCAGAATAAAGTATTTATAAATGCGATTACTTTTATGTAACTCTGTCTCCATATAGGTCGCTGTGGTTCCTGCAACCGCATGGAAAAGGGCAATTTTGGTCCTCTCTTCTGCTGTGGCTCAAAAATTGAACTAAGCTCGGAGCAGACGTGCAAAATTGGTTTGATGTGCAACACAATGCTTTTAGTGCGCGCCAGGGCACTGAAAAAACAACAGACACATTTGAAAAGGCACTCATGTGACGCTTGCAGCTCTCCTTCACTTCATTCTGTCTCTCCCTGTCTTGATATTGCTAAATGAGGCTCTAGGGGATGAGAATGTGTTGTGGGCAATATTGATGCAAAGTGGTAGGTTTACTTGTGACTTTGCTTGCTTGGCTGGTTGTGTTTTTTTGTTTTGATGGTTTCATGATTGTTAAGATTGTATATTTTCAGAGCGCTTTCATCTTCAAGGCTAAACTGCAAGAAAGCTTTAAGCTGGGAGCCGAAATAATGATTTATTAAAACATCTCTTGCCGCAATCTCTCTCTTCCTCTAAAGGTCAGTATTAGCATGCCATTGAGTTCAAAAGAGAATATTATGATAATGCACTTACCAGCCTGCAGCAAGTACACCGAAAGCAAGTAATTACACTAATTCAAGTATGTTATGGAAAATTTGACAAAAGAATTAGGATTCAAAATGCTATGTAATTGTGTAATGTATGCTGGTTTACAGTAAACTCAGTAAAGTCTCTGCTCCGTGCAACAATTTACCTCCCAGCCTTTCCATATTTTGGAGCAGAAGAGTTGATATGATTGATTTACGACTGTAACCATTGAATCTGTGCCTGTGCACATGTGCAGTGTTCCCTACAGTTTGTTGACTGAAAGATATCTTGGATGCTGTCACAGCCTCATGTAACCTGATGTAAGTCAGCACTGGCGAGCTGTGAGAGTGCTTCGCTAGGCGCCCACACACGCACACGCACAGACCCTTAGTCACTCCGGCAAAGAAAACAGGATATCCAAACACAGATACATCACAACCGCTACAGCTTCAAATCAATACGGCGCACACGCTCGCGCAAATACGGGACTTACAGTGCATGAAAATTCGGATGTATAACACCAGGAGGACATGCGTGAAACACTCAAACGCAGTTTCACTAACTAGAGACACTTGATGTGAAGCGGCACTGCTCTGACAGAAAAATCTGTCTCTATTCGGTTGCCATGGAAGCACACTCTGCACTCCAAACAGTACAGATGAGCTGAGAGAGACTTTTAGTCATCTCATTCCTCCTCCTCCTCCTCCCCTCCCGCACTCCGTCTTTCTGTGAGTGTCTATAAGGGCAACCACCCCTATAGTAGGATAGGTTTGCCATTACAGAGGGAACGCTCTCATTAGGTATCCCTTTAACTTACAGGCTTCCAGACACAGGGCTGACTGATAAGCCACTAAGCATCACAGCTTGTGCACATCTTTCCAGTCAAACTATTGCCAATGTTTACTCTGGTCCAGGTAGATTTCCCATGTGGCCTCGGGCCTGGTGTATTATTCATGATGCAGGAAAGACATTCATATACTGTCACAGCTTGATTACAGCCAAAGCTCCCCTCTGCAAATGCAAACATATGTGTGCCTCTGTGTGATTGTGTTTTAAATGCAGATTTGACAGTATATGCCTCTGAGGGGGTGGTGTCTTTGTCTGTGTACAAGGAACGACACCCCAGTGAGATCCTACGGGGGTGTATTTGTGTGTGTGTTTGTGCCTCTCTGATTCTGTTTGGGAGCGTGCATGCATGTATGATCAAAAGTTGCCTTCATACGATTTCCAGATAAATAAAACATAAGCGATGGCGTGAACTAAACTGAACCGTCTCTTTATGAATAAATCATCCCTTCCTACCGAGTCTTCCCCAACTGCTTTGACAGCAACTAACAAACTCCATGATTATGTAACTCGGTGGTGTGTAATGTGATCACATTTCTTGCAGCTAATGAAAAAGATCACAATTTTGCCATGTGATATGTCACCAGTCCAAGGTCAATAATTTGCACGATCAGGAAAAGTTCGCTTGGCTTCTTGCTGAGGACTTGGTTCGCACACAAAAATAGCCATGCACTAAACACAGTAATGCAGAGTTTCACTTGATGGATCAAGCATTTTGCTGAGATAAAAATAGTGCCAGCAAATTGTAACGATCATGATTTTACATATTTTAGCTCAGATCATGTACATTAAATATGTAATAAAGCCATTTCTCCTATTATTCCATCAGCCATTTCTATCTTGTGGTGTAAATAATAAAGACTAAGTTACAAAACTTCCACAAATCTACCACAGTAAACAGTTTTTTCTGTCTTTATTTGTCAAAGTTCCATTATCTCCCAGTGCGAGTGCATCTCCAAGCAGGGACCATTTTGAACTCCACGGTGGAGTGTTCAAGGACACTGTGACATCTGAAATATCACAGTTTTTCAAACGCTCCCTGTTCACAGTTGCATCACTGTAAGTCAAAACTGCAACTTGCGGTGACAAAATATCTAAATCTATCTAAAATACGGTTTCTTTTAGAAAATGTGCATAAGTGCATATATAACAAGCCCGTTTATGACACAAAACAAATTCATGCTGCCTCACGTTACATAAGCAATACAACCCTGTCAGAAGATGTGTGAATCTATAGAAGTATATGCATGTTTAGGCAACAGTGTGAATGCTCTCTGCTGCGGACAAACAAACCCTATGTGACGGAAGTTAAGCCTGAGGAATACCGACCCTCCTCAGGTCACAATAATACACCACATACACAATCCATTATTGAATGATTCTGACCGCCAGCCTGAGAAATTGCTGTTGTGGCTGGCAGAGTGTGAGTGACAGAGCTGATTTATTTCAGGCTACAATCATGTAACGGGAGCAACACAGGCACTGAGGAGAGGAGACAACTCCAAGGGGCCATGTAGTCCAGACAGACACACAAATGGACGCACGTAGGCAAACACATACACAGATGTCAGACGCAGACGTTAACATCTAAAAACGCAGCCATCGGAGGACATCATGAACCTATGCCCTCTTTACTCAGGCTCTCTTCCTGCCAAAAAGCTTCCACCCAGCAAATCTTCATATGGAAAATGAGAGGCATTAAGTCAAAATCAACCGGGTCAAAGTCTGTTCAGCGTCTGACGAACATGTACAGTATGTTGCTGCTTTTCCTGTTCCTATTCCCGCTCCTACCTGCGGCAAACAGACAGGAGCCCGCTTTGTGATTTGTTCAGCCTTCAAAGGTGTTTTCTCTTTGCCGCTATGATAAAAGTCTCACGAAGTTTTGAACTGACAAAGCTCCAAAATCTACCACCATCTGTCCTGCAGCTGTTTCACAGTAAAAGCATTCCAGGTGTGCTTCTATCAGCGATGTTTTGGTCCCAGTAGGTCTATAAACAAATACATTTGAATCAAATGGGATTAAAAAAAAACACAAACTTCCATCTGCTTTAAACACTGAAAACTCTTATGAAGTCTAAGCTGCATTCTCCTCATGGCTCTCGAAGTCTTCTGAGCAGGGCGGGGTAATCATATGATGATCTTTTGAGGTAGAATCACGATCCAAATCACATTTTTGCCAATTTTTCTCCCCTCTTGTAAAATGTAGGCTAGTTACAACTAAACTGTAACACGAGGGATGAGACTCTTGGTTTGGCAAAGCACGTTGGCAAAACCAGGAATATCGTTGGGCTGGACATCGACGGTCACAGCACCTCACTGAGTCCTGAAATACAACTTTAAAGATACAACTGTAGTGATACGTGGACCCCTCAATCTTTCTAAATGTACCAAGAACCGAATGATAACCCGATTTTTGAAGTTAGAAACTGTGCTGCTAATTCTGTACAGTGTCTCCACTCATACCTTCCACCTTTTATGAGAGTGACAAGAGTCATTTTAGCATAGTGTGGGTAAACAACACAACAACGCAGTGTACAGTGCACCATCAAATCTGAAATCCAAAGTTTGGAGGAGTTTTGGATTCATGAAGTTAGGAAAGTTGAACAAAACGCTGGCTATTTGTAAGCTCTGTAGAACAGCGGTAGCACAACAAATCTTAACACTCACCGACAGAGTGAAACTTGGGACGGCGACAAAGAGTCTGCGGATGCTACAGTTGGGATAAGAGAGAACACACACAAAGACGCAAATCTTTAAGACTTTTTCCAGCCAAAACACGGTGAGCTCCAAGGTAATCCCGGCATCTAGAGCCTGTTTTATTGCTAAGGATTTAACACCTTACAGTGTAGTTGACAGTGAGGGCTTTCGTGATGTGATAAATAATATAGAGCCCAGGTAAAGCATACCAAGTTGACAGCATTTCTCAGATAAATGCCTGCCAGAGATGCACATCAAAGTAAAGAATGGATTGGCGAATGCAGAGCGATTGGTATCGACAGCTGATGCCGGAACGTCATGTGCAACCGAGTCCTACATTGATAGTCACAACTGCTACATCTGGGAGTCCCTGGTCTTCTATTCACAGGTAAGGAATGCAACTTTGTATAGAATTTTCTTTTTTTAAATTTACAATGGAAAATCAATGTCTATATCAAGCGAACGTTAGTAAGAACTGTAGCAGATTGCAGCCTGATAAAGTAATAATTATGATTGTGATCCCGGAAATAGCTTTTGCGCAACTTGTCAAAACCAAACAAAAGCAGCTATTGTCATGTATTGTTACTGTAGCAACATACATTCTGTGTAATATTGCTATGCTGTAAATCACACACCAAAATGTACCCACGTCTGCCAGGCAAAACACTGCGACTCTGAGATGTGAGTGGGGATGCCACGTATGACGAATTCTTAACCAAACGCAAGGACCGGACGAAGGAGGCAGGAAGGTCTAGAACGGGTGGAAAGCAAAGCAATGAGAGGAGAGCTGACCGGGTGATGGGTGGGGAAATAAATGGGTGGACGGACGGATCGAGTGGAGAGGGTGAATCGCTCTCAGAGTCTACCTGTCTGCAGAGATAAACATGGGGAGGGCCCAACAGCACGGACTGGGGCTTATAGGAGGGTCTGACTGACAGTGCTGACATTTAGAAAGAGCACAGTAAACAAGGTCTCACAGAGAATAAATAGCAGGGGGAGCGAAGTGTTCCCACACACACACAAACACATATGCTGTTTACATTAATGCATCACATCAATATAGGAATACATACCCAATCTTGTATTCGTGCACTAAATGAGCATACGCGCACACACAGAGCTGCAAGTAAACCTGGATGCAGAGATAGGTCTAGACCAGTCAGAGTCTGTTAGGCACAAGGCAAAGAAAAAGGCAGCGAGTACTTGCTTTTAATAGACCCAGCCTATACACACACACACACACACACACACACACACACACAGACACACACAGACGTACACATGCATATGCAGATACAGGCAGATAGGGAAATTAAACACGCCCACTGATTAAACCAGGACAGAGTGGATCGACAGTGTTGTTCTTTGGCCTTTTGTCTCTGATTAAATGGAGAAGCATATAGAGCGAAGTGCTTCGAGCTGCCTACCTCAGAGCTGGATGCACCTCCAGAACAGGCTGTTCTCACTTATTAGTGATTAAGAGGCATGTATGAGCTGTTTGCAGCCACCTGCTGAGAAATGCCAATTTTTTTTTTGTTCGATAAGATTCTATAATACTAAGAAAAAGTGTTACGGTAGAAAAAACATACATAATTACTGCTGTAAGGGAAAAAAAAATCAACCAAGTACAAGTATGCAGCATGTCTCCAGTATATAGAAAAAAACAAAATGTAAACGATCACAGGCTTCCTCATATGTGTACGTGTACAAAAATGTTCTCATAAAACCGTCTGAATAAAAAACACATTCTGTCAAATCCCAATAGCCCAGTGCAACAGCACATTGTGAAACGCTGATGACTGAATATACGAGGTTACAAGCCCTGCTGCAGCAGTAACAAGCAATAACATTTACATATCCTTTTAAATCTAGCAGAGGATCTCATAACGCTTTAGGAGATACATCAACATGCACCTCTGTGTGTGAGTGTGTGTGTGACTATGCGCGGTGCTAACTAGAGCAACTAGGTCACCCAAATTTTCAAGGGGAAGATGTCTCCTTCAGGGCAGTATCCAGTGGGGTGAAACATTCACTGTGTTGGTTTTCAAGACACTAACAAGCAGGCTCCGCCACGCTAATCGCTAGACGGGGGTGAGAGCAGGCAAAGCAAGACTCACGGTGTTTCGAAAGTGTTTTTCACCAAAAGTCTGTTTCAAAAAGTAACAACGGCTGGACGCCCCAGTGGCTCACCTGGTAGAGCGCGTCCCACGTTCCGGCCCGGGCCTTAGCTG
The DNA here is from genome assembly GCA_037367275.1 of Coranthus polyacanthus. Classification (NCBI taxonomy): domain Eukaryota; kingdom Metazoa; phylum Chordata; class Actinopteri; order Kurtiformes; family Apogonidae; genus Coranthus; species Coranthus polyacanthus. The sequence continues at coordinate 21,883,215 of JAPQRN010000002.1, read as the reverse complement.
AATGTCATCCCCGCTCCACTACCTTCCCTGTGTTTCTCTACTGTGAGTGTGATAAAGGCTCTATGCTCCCCCCTCCTCCAAAAAAAACAAAACAACAACAACAAAAACAGAGAAAACATATCTGCCTGACTGAAGCCCTTGAAGGACACGACCCCCTCTATCTGACATACTCACCGATTACACCGAGGAACTCTACTTAATATTTATTTATTTATTCTACCTAAATTAAATCATACAGTGCCGAGGCATGTCAGTGCGCACTTCAAAGTGGGTTATGTGTCCCAAAATACTTCAAGTGAGAAGCAATCCTGTTACCGGGCAGACAAAAACTAATGGTGTAATTTAAATGCTGCTATGTCACATCTGTCTTTGTCAGTAGGTAAATGGGACTTCTACCTACTGATGGAAAACATCCCAGCGCTGCAAGAAAAACATGCATTACACTGTTAAATTTGTAGCCAAAGGTGACATCAACAGAAATGCAGAATGTCAAGTACTGCAGAGGAACCATCAGTTGTCCTCTTAAGTTATTAGTGAAAGGTCTTGCATCTGCAAAGGTTTCTTTCTCAAAGCAACACTGAAAAAAAAAAATACACTGAACATATTTAAACTATGTGCGATTAGGCAAGAATACACGTGTATGCGCAGTCCAACACGCTGACAAAATATACAGTGCATAAATATGACCTAAAATATGATCAGGTCAGACGGGTCCCTTCAAATGAACAGCACACACAAATGTTATGAGGTTAATATTCCACAGTGAACAGAGGAATGAGTTTAATGTTTCTGTATCATTTGTTTGTCCAGATTTAAACCTCACGTTATAGGTCATATTTATGCAGAAAAAGAAAACGTTCTTAAGGGTTGAAAAACTTTCAAGCATCACTGTACTGTACCGTGCATACAAAACCACCGGGATCACACAATTTCTTGAAGCGTAGTGACATTCTCTCTCTTTGTAAAGCGTGTAAGTAAATCAATAGCTATTGCAGATGCATTTTCTGGCTGTGAGCAAAGAACATTTGGACAATAGGCTTCATCCTGCATAGCAAAGTCTGCAGGCAGAAAATGGTAAATGTCAGGTGAGTGCTCGTGGGAGTAGGGATCTAGTGTCTACATCATGTAGTGCTGAGCACCTATGTGCAGCATGGAGTCCTGTAGGTGATTTGAGGAGATTTTCTCCCTTCTGATATTTGTGGTAAGGTAAGAGCAAAGTGAAAAGACATTTTGTAAATGTCACAAGATGGAAGCCATACTAAGATAAAAATTGCACATTGCTGTAATTTCTTTAACCTCCAGGCATGCAATAAGCGAGGGCTGACTGAGCACAATGTTGTTGTTTTTTTCTCTCAGCACCAACCTTCTAAACAAATAATTACTTTCATACCTGCAAGCCTAGCAACACAACAAGCCTTTTATAGTTGATTAGCTGTTGATGATATTTGTTATGCTATTTTTTGGTTATATTCAATTCAGCTATGAGGAAATATCACAATCGTAAACTTCCCCGTCGAAACCTCAAAGTACAGCTACTGCAGTGTAAATGTATTATGTAGACAGTATGTGAACCGCCACACTGCCCATATACATAATGTATGTTACTTAATGTTTAAAAAGACAAGAAACGCTGTGTCTACCCATGACCTAACCTGTCTCTGCTGGTTCACAGCTATAGCAATAATACTGACATTATCTGCTTCTCATCTCCTCCCGCTACTCCCTCTGGAAAGCTCAGAAAGTCGACCTCAGTGTCTCTAATTTCAGGCACTTAATGAGATTTTTAATTGGTGACCTTTGGAGAATGGTTTCATACCACAGCTCATGAGACCACTCGAGGGGAGCCAGTGCATACCACTCAATACTCACAGCAGGATCCATCATAACAGTGCTACATGGATGTAACATTTCCCTGTGCACAAAGGCACACGGATCAGTGGATAGACTGATTGACAGACAGAAAGATCTGGATTTAACATGTTTTTAAATAACTGGAGAGCACTTACAGCAAGTTTTAGCCCTAGATGTTCATGCCATGTTTATACCACCACAGGAAATATCTAGAGACAGATGACTGAAAACGCAGCCCGACGCAACATGACCACATCATAAACTCCCTCTGCTGCTCTTCATCAAACTTTTATCGCGGCATGTCACTGTCAAGGAACAAAATCTCAATATACAGCCCAACTGAGTTGAACAAGAAGACAACACAGCATGTCGGAACGCCCGCATTGCAGGCAGTAATATAGTTCATATGTAGGTGATGCTGTGCACTAACAAACAAAAGCAAAGAAATATGGATGAGAGGTTTTTGAAATTTGTGGCCTCGGCTTCTTACCGTGGTGAGATATCGCATCCCTGCTGCATGAAGGCGCCCAGGGAGAACCAAAGAGAATTAAAGATGCCAAACTCATTGGTCTGCTCTGGACTCTGCTGGTTGGTGTTCTGCTGCGGTGCAGTCTGGCTCTGCTGCACCCCGTTAGAGGCTGAAGCTTGGGTGGGAGTCTGCGGCTCACCTCCTTCCTCGTAGTCCTCAGCGTGCCACTCGTACGGGCTGAACCGACTGACGAGGAACAGGACGACACTGACGCCGATGTAGGCGAACACTATGCACATCCAGATCTCGTAAGCCAGGGGGTCCAGGAAGGAAAACACGCCCGGTTTGGATTTGGTGGGTTTCTTGATCATAATGGAGATACCCAGGGACATGAAGGGCTTGGAGAAATCAATCACCTCTTCACGCACCAGGGTGATGGTCAGAGGAGCCACGGCCACATCTGCTTTCTAAGAGACGAAACCAAAGACAAGCACGTGCACATAGGGGGATTTTCAGAAGTGCTGCTAAATGCTGCACAAGCCAGGACATGAAACAAAACCAAAAGAGTCCACTCACCCCATACACCAGCTCTCCAACCATGCCGTTCCACATCTTGGTATCAGGGTCTCTGGCTCCATACTTGCCATCTGAGACAATCTTCAGTTTGTACTGGTAGCCCACATGCTTGGCTATCTCTGCAGCCAGCTCCACGATGTAGCCCTCATATTTATCGTTCCCCACCAGCTGCTCATGGTTCTTCTTCAGCATTACATATGGAGACTCCTGTGAGATGAGGGATAGCCACGAGTAAGAGGCATAAATTCTATTTCAGTTACATCAATTAAGATTTTCACTAATGTGATGCACACATAAAAACAGACATACATCACACATTTCTTCATACAACATGTTGTGACTTTAAGTCGCCCCTGCAGCATAACTTTTACAGCAGGGCAGTTTGTAAAGCTAGTTAATTCAGAGACAGCATTATGGTCAAAAATGAAGCTTAAGCATGTAATTTAGTTTTTTATATTACTATTTGAAAACTTGGGAAGGTATGCTATGGATGCTTTTTCTACTTCAGTGCAGTCCAAAACAATCTTTGCCCTTCCTCTGTTCCTTCTGTCTGGCCCAAGATTATAATTGTCGCTGTGAAATGTTCTGAAGAAAGGGTGATTATATGAAATCACAAGGTATTCTTTTGGCTTTGTTCTGTAGAGGTATGATGTGTTATTCAAACACAAAAGGTGCCTAAGTGTGATCATTATGACAGCACTTCCACACTTAAAAGAACGCTGATAACACAAAGCAGGCTGAATGGAAGTGGAAGGAAGAACTGGACGGTGTTATTAAAGCTGACAAGACACTGGATTTGAGGTGAACCTGCATCGATACTTGTGTGTGTGTGTGTGTGTGTGTGTGTGTGTGTGTGTGTGTGTTAGGTAGACAGCAGATCCGCTCGTCAGCCTGACTGACCTCTGTCCCAGGGCTTCCCTGTCCTTCTTGTTATATCACACCAACATTTATACATCTCACACTGATTGGGTGTCCCGAGATATTACTGCTGACATGGCACACGGGGCTTCCATGTGTCTGCATGAAATGTATTTCACATAGAATTCCAGTCAGCTGAGTGTGAGTTGTTCACTTGGACTAGGAAGGACTCAATTCCCACAAGTTGTTATGTGTGCCTGCTTTTAGCTAAGGCTGTGCTGAGCTGAGCAAATCCTGCCACCATATTTCATCAGGGTCTAAAGACGGGGGTTTCCTCTGTGTGTTACAGTTATCTGGGCTCTCTCGCTCTTTTTTTTTTTACGGTTGAGGTGAAGGTAATCATTGTTACGCTAGGAAACCCAGGGGCCACTGGTAGAGAAATGGCACCCCAGGGAGACAGTGGAGAGAAAGGTCTGACGTGCAGCGCTCTGACAGGGTACGCGTGAGAATTCGCAGTCGCACATGAGGCCTGATACACACACAACACGCGCATGAGCGCAACACACGCACACACAGTTACACTTGAACACAATATGCATTTGCACATAGAAACGTGGCTTGGCGTAAAGAAGGCCTGCCAGGACTAAGTCTCATTGACCTCGAACATGTCCACTGAGATCCGCCGTCACTCAACCGTGTTAAACACAATACAGACACACACATGTTGAGTCACACGCACAAGGAATGAAAGAAAAGAATGTCTCATCAGTTTCACCAATGAAAATAAAAAATATATATATAAATAATATAAAAGTACATTGGCCATTTTTAACGAAGCTATTGGGAAGTAACTAGAGGTCGACCTCCAAACGTCGATACGATAAGTATAGTCTGGAGCAGTTTCGACACTGAAAACGCATGATACATGTCTGAAATTAACCTAAAAATAAAATGATGCTTCACTTTCTTAGAAACATCTTAGAAACATCAACTCAACATCTTAGTCAAACTAATAAATCTGAATTTATCTTTAAGGCATTTTTGCCGATACCGAGTAATCAGCCGATCTCTAGAACCGACACATGAAAAAATCCTCTCATGCCCTGATTTTTATTGCAAAGTCACGATTTTTAAAGGTGCCGAGTTCGAGTCAGTCAATGCAGCATGTTCTGTCACGCTTACAGATCTCCCCTTCATCCAGACTCACTTCGTGCGCACAGGTCGGGAAAGCGGCGACTTCACTGCAAGTTAACACGAAGTGATACTTTCGCCAAGCAAACAAGGCAGTGAACACAAAAGTTATAGTGTAAAAACTCTTCCCACTCACAACCCAATAATTGTTCACACCTTATCTCTTCTCTTAGGTTCCAAGACAGAAGACCAATTTATCTTCCAGGAAAAGGGGACGCTGATAGGAGATTATGTCAAAGAGAGTTATTTTGGCTCCGTACACTTGGGAGAAGAGCATCATTCAGGTTTAAATGAGGATTCAGTATAAGTGTTGTATTTTTTAATTAGATACCAATAGATTACATGTTTCACCATGTTTATATTTTTATAAACGCTATCATTTGCCGTGCTTTCGAATGGCCATTTCACTTCAAAATCATCCCACAGGTCTTTGGAGAGATCATTTTCCTTTCTGCTTTAGGACTAAGATTGCTTTTATGCCATGTTTTGAGAAAATACTGCCTCGGGTGTCAAGTGTGCAACATTATGAAAATATACTTGTTAGCAGTCCAAAGAAATAAAGAAGATGAAGCACAAGCTATGTGACAAATTTCTTTCAATTTGCTGCTAAGATAAATCAGTTGTAAACAAACTACCTATGTCAGATTGTGTGTTTTTAATTAGCTGCATCGACTGTATCGAGTCTGCATAACAGCATTAGTGTTAACTATGAGGTTTTCTTAGATTGAACTACTGCTTTTGCAGAGATTTAGACACAGAGTTTTTGAAACTTAAGCAATTGTTTCTCCCTAGATGGAGGCAGATCAGTTGCAGACACATATTTCCTCATCTTAGCTGCTACTAGAAGGTTGTTTTTCTCAGTCTGGTGCTCATATTTTATCTGTATGTTATAGAGTAAAGGCAGTATTAACACATAATTCATATTTTTTGTTCGGTATTTCCTGCTGATGCTACAATGCCCCTCGTTAAAATCTTGCTGCAGTAAGACTGTACAGGCTGGAGTGTGTGGATGCTTGTTGGTATTATTCCCCATCATCTCCACCAAGCCTTTATCTGGCGACGGGTGAATTTCTCTTTAGGGAAACACATAGTCCCTTTAACCCATTAACCCTCGTAGCAGAGATCAGCTGCACGCACGCCACCCTGCTCGACCTGAGGTCTGCTGCAGAAGGTCTAAGATCAGCTAGTGTCTTATTTTTTTTTTTTGTTTCAGCCATACATAACATAGCTGTATCTCCTCAACGTCCAGGAAAATTACACTGTGGCAGCGAGATAAAAATATTCCCAGGTCCCCGGGTCCAGGCATCTTCAGACATGGAGTATTCTCTGATATTACATTTTCAACACGATGGCGATACATAAGAACATCTTGTGCCTGCAAAAACTACAACATCTTTATTATCCTCTGTATCAGGCGGCGATTGCCAGCTACTAACCTGTCTTTTGGAGAAAATGTCTGATAATCTCGCCAGCATGTGAGTTGGTCAGATTCAATCTTTGCTGCCTTGTTCTCAAACCAGACCTCAGTCACGGCCCCCAGCAGCTCTGTCTCTGTTATATAGGTCAGGACACTAAAACACAACCTTGCCAAGTCATGTTGAACAGCCTGCTGGTGACATCTGAGCCGAATAAAGTATATGGGAGGAGGCATGTCGACAACATGTTTCATTAAATACATGCTTTCAAGTATTGTGTAACGTCTACCACAATGATGAATGTCTTAGCATACTCAAAATAAATTTACCCACGGTCCATTATTATTCTAATATAATGTTAAAGTCGCCCCAGTTTTTGAGTAAAATTGACTTCTAATACCCATTTTCAGCATCACTGTAGACTGATTTGTGCTGACGGCCACGCGTCAGAGTTTTTAAAGATACAGGAGATGATTAAACAAACTCATATTAAGACATGAGACATTCCTCTGTGAAGAGAATTACTTAATACGATGATAGAGTACATTTTTGTGGATTAGAAATGGCGCAATGATAAATTTTGCCCATTGGGGGTTTTAGGTATTTTGAGACCCCTGGCATTTCTAGTGTTAAATATGTTCATTTGTACAATGAGACTTACAGGAACTAATCAATACTGCCAGTAAGCCGGTGTCTGCGGCATAAAACTCTGCAGTTGTACAAAGTGATTGTGATTCAGAGCAGGCACCAGTTTGGACAGAGAGGAAGTTAGCAAAATAGAGTTGGGAAGGGAAAGAGGTGAGGGAGATACAATCACAGATGTCTGCTGAATTCTTTCAGGGGCCTGAACTTTTGGGAACTCTATCATAAAAGAAAATGAAAAATGTTACCCTGGCTTTTTCTGTCTCAGTCTATCCAATCTCACCCTCCCCTCTTTTCCCAACTGTCAACCTCTACATTTTAACACAGACTCACCAGGATAGTAGTGACTATGTAAGTTCTGTTCTGCAGGCCGTAAGTGTCGTTAATGCCTCTCATGGAGCTCGCGGTGGTTACGTACTTCTCGTCTTCGTTCCAGTAGCCCACCTACGACAAGGAAGATGCAAACCTTACACAAACCTCAACTTTCTCGGATTTGCTGCATATTACGTTAAGACCTAAAGTGAGCCACAGGGTTAGTAAAACAGCCTGAAGCCATGCTTTTCTTAAACGGCATCTTACAGAAAAAATAAATGTTAAATGTGTTTGAGTGGAACCTGGGGCTACAGGCTTACCTTCTTGGGTCCAGATGGGGCCAGTTCCATGACACTGACAGTGTAGTTAGTCCTGCGGCCTTTCTCATTGAACTGAATGTGACCCGTCAATCCGTCTATGCGGACCTATAACGGAGTCACAAATACTGAATAAGACTTGCCAGCAGGTAAATAATAACAGTCAGAGGGATGACAAGTTACAGTCCATTTTCTCCTTGTCTGTGCTGGCAGCCAGAATTTGCATGCCACGCTTACATGCAATGCATGTTAAGCATAGTTTGCATGTGTTTGTATAGTAGTCATTTGTGCAAGTCCACAGTCCCAACGGAGGTGAATGGCAGACGGTGCATGTGTACAGTGCAGTGTGTTTGTCTTGGCTGTGTGATGGAGTTAATTGAGCGAACAGAGCTTCAATCTCCTGTCTATCTGCAGGCAGATGGTTAGATTGACTCTGAGCAGGCCTCTGTACACTCACTCTGCTGACAGAGCCTCAGGCTGCGCACACACACACACACACACACACACACACACACACACACACACACACACACACAC
>JAPQRN010000002.1:21851921-21863940 GCA_037367275.1 Coranthus polyacanthus | reverse complement strand
GCTTTGCTTGTGTTGTGATATCACCAAAATTGTAAACCACTTTTTCCCCTTTTGCCGTCGTCGTCTTCGTCGTCTTCTTCTCTGATAAATGGCTGTATGACATCAGACGGAGTGCATTTTTAGCCGCTACCCACCGGAGGATAGAAACAATTCGCCCGAGGTGTTGCTAATTTATTTATTACAAATGCACAGTTCTAAAATTCCATGTTCAGGAGAGTGAATCCTCCATTATCTCTTGAGTTACTTCTCAAACCCATTCCCGTTGTTTTTGCCATTCCATAGAAATGCCTTAATCAAACTATTATATTGTGTGCAAACTCCTTGGTCATGGTTATGGGCCTCATCATAGGCATGTAATGAAAATGTGGAGACAAAACCATCTCAGTTGTAATTTCTGCATTTCTCTCCACAACGTGATGTTTACCTACGTCCATTTATCCAAATTTGCCTTTAGTTTTTTTTAATTAATTAGACTGTATTAAAAGAAATGACATTTTCTACAACTGAACAAGAGGTGGAACTAAATATTGTAATTCATTCCAACTAAAACTTACTTAACTTAAGCCTAATATTTCTGAAGAAAGATCCAATTTGGGACTCAAAAAGCAAGGCCTGGGATAAGTCATAAAAAAATAATTGCTTACAAAATTGTTTTACTCGTATAACTGGCTGCAGGAGAGAGAGAGAGAAAGGGGCTAAGGTCACCAAGGAGGACTGCAGCAAGGAGACGGCAACTACTGGGATATTTTCATCTTGATTCAGCCACGTAAGACGTCTGACATTGTCCAAGGACGATCTAACGTTTGCGAAACCCACTAGTGTCTGCGTGTATTGCGTGTGGTAGAACCTATTCCAGTCTTCTAACAAGGACTTTTCCTGCAGCTCACATTCAATGCACAGACTAAAAGAAAAAAAACTTCACAAAGCCTCCACACGTTTCTCGATCGATGCAATAATGATAGTTTGGAGCAGGAAATTCTGCACTGCTGGATATTAATGAACTATTTTTGACTTTAGTAGAAAGTGGAAAACTGTCAAAGTAATTAATATGTATAGAAATGAATAAATCCGGAGCAGTATATGTCAAACTCAAAGTCATAATAATGACCTTCGCCCCGTGAGGTTATTACAGTCGGGTCCATCTGTCTGTATATGTGTCTGTCTGTCTGCACCAGTAACTCAACAACTACAGCACATTTTGACTTGAAAATTTTACACAAGGTAGGTCTGTCCCATATTTCACTCCTTTATCCAGATCTGGATCAATGGGATCCAGGATTCTTCACCATTGTGAGATAGGGCACTTTTGGACGTATTTGGGATTTTCTGAAACATGAAGGCAGCTGAAGACATGCTGCATAATATCTATCAACATGATCAATTCCTTCCTGACCCACAAGACGATCCGGAAGTGAGAATATTTTCACTTCGTTTCTGAATTTGTCGTATTCCAGGAACACCTGACCTCAGTTTTGAACACAGGAACATCAGATTTGGTATTTACACTCATTGTTCATTCCTTTTTCATATAAGACCTGTTCGTACTCGGGTACATACTCACAGGATTGACCCTGAAATTACATCCACTCCACCACAAGTAACTTTGAACCAACAATTAATAATGATAGAAACACAAATCCACATCCTGGAAGTGTGTTTTATGGGTCAATGAACTGATTTATGTTTCTTTGAGTGTATTCACAACATAATTTAATTATTAACTTTTAGGTTTTGAGCTATTATTTTCCCTTAAAGTCAGCAATTCCAGTTAAAAAGCCTAACATTAGGCATTGGCCCCTATCGAAGCTAAGTTCTGTGCCGACAGTTTGTAAAAAATTCTATTAGTATTAGCGTCTATCTCTAGTTTCCAGTTAGACACGTAAGTGCTTAAATGTCCAATTAATGACGAGGGACATGGACCCAATTCTCAGAATGCACTTCAAAAGTAAGATATTTTCATACGCTAATGTGAAGCACATATATGTACAGACAATGCATGGCTGCACAAAAACACACACACACACACGCCAGACAAATTCACCACAAGCAAATATGATTTTTCTTAAAGGCTTAAAATAACCCCGTCGGAAGGGTGACTGCAGCGTAGTATCTAGGCAACAGAGGACTGCCAATATAGATTCTAGTGACTCCATCCCACCACTCAATCACTCAGGGGTCACCCTGCACACTAACAAATATCACACACACACACCAAGAGTTTGTGGGTGGATAATGAAGGGATCACAGAAGATAAAAAAAATCAGTGAGACATGTGTGGCGCTGTGGCCATCATGCATCAATAGAACCAAAGACCACTGTGAAATCTCCACTGTCACAGCCCAGTAATGTGCTTTGTGCAGCAACATGATGACATCTGTCTTTTAAAGCTGACTTGAGCGGCTTATTTCTCTCACATACATATGGACAGATCAAGGCTAGCTGACATAATGTTCACATTTAAATGTCCGTTCGCAAAAAAGAGTGTACATATAAAGTAAAAACATTTGGACACACACACACACACAACGTACACTCTTCATGGTCACACTCCAAAACATACAGAACCTGGGGACAGACGGCATTATGGGAAGTGTAAGGCTGATTAGTGAAAGAAGAGAGGAAGAAAATGAAGCTGGCAGGTGTACTGGTTTATTCCTAAAATAAACATTCAGATGGCTGCTCATTGTTACACGGTGGCAACAGTTGACCCCAGTGCTGTAGCCATGGCAATATGAAGACAACTAATGGCACTCGGTTTAACGGCTGATGCTGCCTGTGTCCATGTGCATGTCGTGGAATTGACGATTCAGATAAGATGCCAGTTTTCAGCTTGTTGGATGTTGGTATTCAAAGATAAATGAGGATGCTGCTGAATACGAGAAAAGTCTTAGAGATTATCCTACATAATCTCCACGATTTTACATAGAGATTATACAAAGATAGAGGAAACTAGAGATCATTATATACTCTATACTGTAAGTCTCTTGTCCCTCTTCACAGCCATATTATCTTTTTTTCAAGTATGCCTGTGTAAAAAAACAAGGTGTCCTCTAAAAACATGGACGAAATAATAAAATATACTTTAAGAGTCCTACCTGAGTCAGAACTGTACATGTAGACAAACTTGGTCCATCGATAGTGTTCGATGACTCCCACCAGAGCGTCCTGCAGCTCTGGCCTCAGCTGGATGACAAACTGGTTGGCCGTCTCGATGGGGAAGGACGGCGTGACGAAGCAGACGTGCAAGGCTCCGCAGAAGGACATGAGCATATTGACCGTCTTCCTGTCATACAAGCCGATGATGGCATACACACCTTTGGAGAACTGGGAGCAAACTGCCAGGGAGACAAGAGGAAAAGACACGGACAGAGGACATGAACACTGTCGGTCTCAGATCATGGCAATGAGTATAACATTTTCTAATCAAGTGGGCACAAGAAAGCCTAAAAATGTAGAAAGAAAGGGAAAAATAATCACAGATTAATATTAAAAATGGAAATGGAAAGATATTAAAAACGAAGATGAAAAGAGACAGCTATCAAATCATCAAGTCTTTCAATTAAAAACCCGACTCCTCATACACTGCTGATACATTTTCAACTTAAAATGGCTTTGATGGCTTGTCTGAACTATTCCTTTGAAGAATATTTATGCAAAGATGGCCAGTTTGTCCATCTGTACACCACCAGCCTCCAGTGAGAAGGTGGAGGAGGTGACGGCAGATTAGGGCTAGTGAGGTTAATCAATGCATCCCCAGGGTGCCACTGACATTTTACTGGCAGCGGGAGGCGGTTTACATCTCTCATTTGCTTTTCTCTCCTTTTTTTTTCCCCTTCTCTCATTGTCTGCCTGTCACTCTGACTTTTTCACACCTTTCATTTTCTTAAAATAGCTAATGTATGTTCACAGCCTCCTCTTTGGAAGGTATATCCCCTCCATACTTCGAACATGGCGTGCTATCTTTGCACTCGCATGTCGGGCCCGGGCTATTTTCTGCTGCGGCGGTGGGTGGGCCTTACTTATCTCAGTATTTACCAAACAGATTGAAGTCTCCGCCTGTCGCCACGTGAGAGCCAGCTCTCTGCCAGGAGCTGGGGGAAAGACAGCGAGGATGGCCCGTGCCCAAAACGCCTAACCTGTCACAGACCCCCACCCTCCAGGCAGGCACATGTGTGTGTGTGACGGAGGTAGAGGGAGAGCGAGGGCGAGAAAAGGCAGCAAAAGAGAAATTCGCTGGTATCACACACACATATGCAGCCTCTAGTGCTCCAAAAGCCTGGTGACTCACCCTACTTAAAGCAAGCCCTGAAATAGACATTTTGCGGCTCGCCACACCGGCTCAGTAACAGAACTATCTTTCCTTCATGGTCTGCACACGCTCTTACCAGTAAATGGACACTCTCTTAGCTATTGCTTTCCCCTAGCACACATTGTATTTCCCTTTACAATTTTCTAGGACCAATTTCACCGGTGGCCTCCATGTTCTGCCTGGATGAAAGGTAATGAGCTTGTTTGACTTTTTGTGCAGTGCCCTATTACTCTGCCCTACAGCAGGTTACCATGTTTCACTGAATATGAGTCATTTCTGATACCTACAGTATGTCTAACACACAAAAAAACCTGCAGCCATGTGGCACGGACCTCCTGCTCCGTGCTGGCAAGGAAAGCATGTGCTCGTCTAATTCGACATGAGCATGACACAGGACATTAGTGTAACTCAGCGGTCTCAGGTCTAGTTCGGATGACAGTATAGAGGAGCGGCATATTGAGTGTGTTTGTGTTTGAGCGGCCCGTTAGCACTGCTCCACATGTGTAATGACATAGGAGGAAGGGCTCCGAGACCTGAAGGGATCTCCAAGACCCCAGCAACACCTGTCCACCCTGGCACTCCGTGTTTTCTCACCACAGTTACAGCTGCCATGACGGCAGGACGAAGGTTGCCAGGGCAACGGTCTGTTTCTCTGGCAGGGATTACATTAGCTATGAGCTGCAAAAGGACTTTTGGGAGATGGAGTGAGTGTGAGTATTTGGACATTTTGCCACAATCAATTCATGGAATAAATACACTTGCAGTACAGACTCGGCTTTCTGAAATCCCTTAGATAATATTTTTTGAAATAATGCACTTTGACGATGCAGTGGAATTGCAAAGCATCACATTGTTATTCACAATCTAAACAATCAACAATAATTTCCAAAGGTCAGTGAAATGTTTCAGCTCATACATACAAATGCAGAGTCACACACTCGACCACCTTCTGACTTTAAAGTTTCACCCTTTCAAACTTTTCCTATGAATGAACAACAAGTTGATTTGCATTTGGTGTGGCCAAAGAGTTTTGGGCCGCGAGTAAAAAGAGAGAAAAAAAATCCTAAAGGGACTGATACTAGCACAACAGGAGGAGCTGTCAGAAACAACTCATGCAGCTCATGTCTTCCCTGTTCTCTGTTTCCTGTGCCCTGCAGCTGTTCCTCTACTTAGCGTGAGCCAAATATCAAATGACAGACGTGTCTGTGCTGGCTGCACAAAGAGGGCGTGTTTGTGACAGTTGTTCCTGCATCTGAGGTTGTGGATGATGGGAGGGCTGCGACGGAGTGATGCAGCGGCCTTCACATTGGCCATAAATGTTTAAAAGCCAATCCATACTCATATAATCTGAATCTGCTCAAAGTGTCACGCTGACTCTGAATGTGTCACTGAACATTGCTGGTTTACTTTGAAATGCACAGTCTGAGTTGAATTACCGACTTCATTAATGATTTATCTATAAATGTAGCTCAAATGGTACCTATATTTGGAAAAAATGTAATTTAAATGCAATATAACCTCATAAAATCAATAATAGCTTTAAAGATAGAAGTAAATAAAATCAAACAAACTCCTAAATCTTATAAGACAGATAAGGATGATCTGATATCACTTTACTTATGGATATTTAATGAAAAGTCAGTATTCATCTAAGATATTGACAAACCGATAGCCAAAGGTGTCAAGGTGCCCTTGTGGAAAATACCTGCCTCCCCATCTGTTCCACTGGAACTGCTCAGTAACCACTATGCAGGACTGTGGGATTACAAAGCAGCTCCTACATGTGGGTATGTGATTCTTTTTTCAATAGCTCTGCATCGCTTGATATGTCAAAAAAATAAAAAAATAAAAATCAATGCAGTAGAATTGAACGGTCCCAAGAGCAGTCACAAAGCAATTTTTCAAATGTATTTTAGGCAACCCACAACCAGGTTTGTTAGAATCGATGTAAAGAGGGTCTGCCTAATGCATTCTCGCAGACGGCTCGGTAAGCACATGTGCTCTGATCACGAACAAACCACAGATTCTAATAAGTTTATTATACAATACTATATATTATATTCCTCCGCAGACACACGCTCTACAATTTTTTTCTCCCCTGGTGCTTGCACGCTATTATCCTGTGCAACATTAAGGTCAGCAGTACAGAGGGAAGCAGGGTTCAGCTGGAGGGAACACACTGATTGGAGGGTTCTTGTTCAGCCATCCATAAAGGGCCTTTTTTTTAATAGAGCCCCACTACTGAGGACTGACATGTCAGGTGACTCAACAAAATAAGCCATCCCATTCAACCGCTAATTTACTATGCAGCTTTTCTCTATTCTGTGTACTTTTTACAGCCTATTTTTATGATAATATAAAAAAAAATGTTCTTTTCCTTTGGGCAACGATGAACAACAAAGACTGCGGTATGGAACAGTGAGCAGCTAAATCCAGCCCAGCTTTCTTCCACCTCAGCATAACCCTGCCAGATTGATTCCCAGAGTCACACACCACCTTCATACACTGAGCCTCAATCTTGGGTTTATGTTGTCCATCCAATGTCACCTTTACACCGCAACACCACAGCTCTCTTACTGATATCTCACTGGGTCAAACCTGGTTGCAAAAGAATGTATAAGAATGACAAGGATACTTTTTTTTTTTTACAGTACTTTTTCATATAAAAAAAACCCATCACAGCAATAGATTTCTAACCCGGTTAAAGAGATTAATACTGTTGCTGTTACATAGCTTAGGTCATAAATCTGACAGCACAAAGTACCTTCTTTAAGAAACCCTTCTGCATGTTGTATTACATATATATTACATATATTACAGGGGTGGATGATATATCAAAGAGATTCAATGTATCATGGCTTGCTCTACATGGCAAATGACTATATATATGGATATACATATATATATATATATATATATATACACCACCGAGTTCAAATTGTCACGTAATTTCTGGGTTTCTCCTTCTCACAGACACACATTCATTATACATCAGCCAACTGTCAGTGTATTTTGCAGAGAGCATTGCATGATGGGTTGTTTGCAGCCTCAACGTTGCTAGGCTAGTGGGTGTTTTTAAGTCTGAGTAGGTGATTCTTCAGAGTCGGTCAGCACAAAAAGCCTGCAGGAGTTTGTGTAACGTGTCTTGCTACTGATTATTTTTTCCATATGTACCTGAAAAATGTATTCATTGTGACTGGAATACAATCTCACTCTCATATTTGCAAGGTGCAGTGCTTTATGTTTTAATAATTTAGTTTAAGGCAGTGTTTCCCAAACTTTTCTGGGCACACACTTCATTAAAAATGACAAACCCAATTCGCATTACGCCTTATCTATAAATTGTGACAAGATAAATTTGTGCATAAATGAATGTTCTTGTGGGAATTGGATGTTGAAAGTGTCCACTGAAAGATGAGACCAATGACTGAAGTAGGGAGGAGGCTGTCACATCAGGCAGTAATATACACCACCTCTACAAGGGTGAAAGGTCATTCAATCAAGCACAGAGCACTTCGAGGGGAGATAAACACATCTGACACCAGACACTGGAAGACGCACACGATCATCCTCCACTCAGCCACCCATGGCTAATAACTGTCAGATGATGTGTGTAATAAAAACAGAGAGCATGTTGTCGTCCCTCTGGTCCCATCCATCTTCCACAAAGCTAATCAGCTTCATTAATGAGAGGCCTAACAAAAGAAGCCAATACCTGACTGACACATATTCACATATACGTGCATTCAAATTGCTGCTTGTATGTTGGAGGCTGCACGCACGCTCCCTGTGCCCATTAAACACAATCCCCCAGCTTCGACACCCTTCTCAATAAAAAATAAAAAACAGTCTCACTGGTTTTGACAAGCGAGCGTCTCACACACAGCTTGTGCTTGTGAAGAAACCCTGAGGTGATGGCCTACTCCGTGAGCCCTCCGACACAGTGTGACTCACAAAGTGCAATCAATCTCCTGTGCAGAGGACAGGGACCCATGGGACCGAAACTCGGCACCAGCGTGGATCTGCGTGAATGTCCCCAGACATGATTGAGTAGGAGGGTTTTACAGTGTGCAGTTTTCTTTCTATGGGATCTCCCGCAAATGATTCTAGAGAAAATGATTCATGCAGACACTGTACGTCCGGTGATGATGTGTCATTGTGCTGCAAAGAAATGATTTCATCCGTGTGTAATCGGTAAATCCGAATCAAGGATGCAAAACAGGTTTAGGAGTGTTTTTAGGAGGGGCTTTGGGCTTTGCTTCACTGGCTTTCCATCTATGTTGAGTACCTACAATATATGCCCCATGGAGCGTTGCGCTCTAGAGAGGTGCGCTGGCTGTTCCCCGATATAAACAGCTTTAGCTCCTCAAGCTCAGGAAAGATTTACTACTCGTGCATGAGCAATAAAAAAAGTGTTTATTTCACTGCTTGTATTGGTGTGTGTGGGAAAAGAAGAAGACAAGAAAAAAAGAAAGCGGTGGACAGGACAGAGGAAGAAAGTAATAGGTGAGGCAAAAATTATTTAAAGAGGAAGAAGGAAGGGAGAAAGACACTTCGAGCTTCCGACTCAAATGGCGGTGAAAAGAACTGCTGACCAGCCAAACAGTTCTCAGATTAATGTCAGAAAGTGCCGGATACTCATGAGAGATTGCGTCAGTTGAAACGGGGGTAATGGAAGGTTAATAGGGATGAGCCAAAAAACACGTGTGTCTTAGAAATGTAGGTGACGACAGACAGGAGGCATAGCTGGTTGCTGAAGAGGAGAAGAAACAGAAGCATTAGTGTCTGAGAGAGGAGATGATAGGAAAACTGCTGCGAACAAAGAGAACAGATGTCAGCCGAGCAGTGGGAAACACAGGGACCACACGGTGAAATCTAGATTTCTCCTATTTCCTCTAAGTAATAAAACAATGGCCCCGCATCGCCTCATTAAATGGGTAATCGAGGGTGTGAGAGCACTCCCCTCAGCTCCGAAACATCTCTGTCTCTCCCTCGTTTCCTGTGTCTCACTCTCTAACCCTCTCACGCTAGGCCATTGTCTCTCCTCCTCGCTGTTTCTCACCACATTTCCAATCTGGTTTGCTGTGGAGCCGTGCCGCCTGCCTGAATAAATGCTTACCTGGGCAGCAGGTCAGAAACCCAGCCCAGACCAATTCCTGTCAGGGGGTATGGAAACTCCAATTATCTCCTTAACAATCATCCCTTCGCAATTATCTCCCCATCTGCGTGTCAGTGTCGACAGGTGCAGAGGGACGGTCCAGCTCACAAGCACTTTTCTCGGATGGAGATCGTGATGGCAGTGGCGGCACACAGAGCAAGAACCGGCAAACGTGCAACCGGCATGCTAATGTTTTAGGGAGTGCGGTATAAATTTACAATTGTCCTCAACAAATTCCAGCTGAGCCATTGGGAAATTAAGAGATCTGAACAGAATCTATGAATACAGCCAACACTGATTGTCTCATTACTGACTATAGAACTGGAAATGCCAATTACCGTCATTTGTGCTTATTTTTTTGTTTAAGCCGTAAATCTAAGAGGTCAGAGACACATGGGGCTTCAACTAATGATTATCACTGATGAGTCATTATTTGTATGATGAATCCATGAATTCATTAAATCAAAAAATAGTGAAAATGACAGTTCCATTTTCCCTCAGCCAAAGGTGATGTGCCCAAATAGCCTTTTTTTTGTTCAACCGTCAGTCCGAAACAGAACGCTGTTCTTGAAACAGAGCTAATTTAACTATTTGAAAAGATGGAACGGGGAAAAATGCTCGCTTTGTTTGACAAGTAACTGGTTCCAACTTTTCTTTTCGACCTTGAGGCAAAGTGTCTTTCGTGTCCTTTTGGGACGTTTTCCTATAATGAATTTTTAGAGCCCTGAAGAGATTGAAATTGTTTCTCTTGAAAGAATTCTATAGTAATTATCCGTAGTTCTGTGTAAAAGCAATTGGTGTTATGGTCTCCATCGGGGTATCGCATTATGTCTTATCGCATTATGAATATACAGTACGTTTGGATGAAATAACAGAAATTCTTTGAAAAACTTTGAACGAAGAGCTGACGAGTTTTTGTCTCATCCACAAGTGCCCAGAAATATTAATGGTTCAGTGTGTGTTATTGAGAGACATCTAGTGGTGAAGCTGCAGACTGAAACCAACCCGCCACAAACTTATGAGCCACGTGCAGAGCAAAACCTGCGACAATTTTTTTTTTTAATCTCTTCACAGGATACATGGTCATACTGCTCACCCTGAAACACCTCATTTATTTGTGTTTCTTGTCTTGTTTGCCGCTCCAACCTTAAGCGACTGTTTGCTGGTCTGATGTAATGGCATGGCAGTCATTTAGTACTACAAGCATCTGTGTGGCTGAGTGGATGACAACGGCAGTCTTGCGCTGTCACTGTAAAAAGCAGTTGCTCCATGTCACACTGTTTAATATGCTTGTAAGCTTTGTTCCTCATTAAAGTACACAGAAGCTCCTGAGATGTACTGTATGACAAAAAAAAGAGGGACTCTGCTTCTGTCTTTGCTGCGAAAACATGACAGCTGCCATCATCTGCCGCTCGTCCCACCACCCCGCAGTACAAATCCTGGTCCTCACCCCCCCCCCCCAAAAAAAACAAAAAAAACAAAAAACCCACATTGCTTTCTAATTGCCAGCCCCACACGTCTCAGCTCAGACCTCCACATCCCAGCTGCCATTACCTCCAGAGACGACAGATTTGTATTAAATACTTGGTGAGCTTGTATGAATACAGAGAAGGCCTCAGCACAGGCTTAGAAACACAATGATGGAAACAAACGGGCAGAGAGTGGACACAGACATCCGCGTGTCCTCGTGTGTTTCGGAGGTAAAAGAGAATACGCGATGGAGATTTGCTTCTTGTTATCCCAACAAAAATATCATTTCCCAAGGCTGTGCACGGCCATCGAGGGTTATGTTTTCATGGCGACTGCCTCTTAGGAAATAGTCATATGAGAGGTTGAGGAGATTAAATTACATTTCTCCTTCTTACCCATTTTTCTCCTCTTTCCCCTCTGCCCCACGAGCGCATTTCTTTTGCCTTTCTCTTGCACAACAATAGAGGCGCACACAACATACAGAAACAATCTCTGTCCCCCTTCTGCTCCACACTCTATCTCTCTGTTGCTTGGGGAGCAGTTTTGGCTGATCTACATTGATTGCTATGGGCCATTCTGTATCCCTGGCACTCCAGAGCAAAAAAAAAAAAAAAAAAAAAAAAAAAAATCCAAGCCCTCTCATTCATCAAACTAGCACCTGCCAGACTCTAGCCCAAGAGAACTACCGTCAGTTTCCTTTCTTTTTGTCTCCCCTATTTTCTTTGTTTTCTCCATGACAAATAACTGTCATGTCCTGAACAGTCAGAAGGGAACAGCGATCTGCTACATGTCTGTTTTTTTTCCAGTGTCTTATTCAACACTCGATAATCCCTCTGAACACGCATGCACTGAAACAGCCAGCCATATAGCTGTACCTCAATGACTGACACGGTGGCTACACAATAAAATGCAACACCCCGGAGCTTCGCTGACACCAGCCACTGGGTCTGAAGTTGCAGCCTCCCCTCCATCCATTCCCTTTTAACACTTTCATCCCAGCTGAGACTCTCCTTTCTGGGCTGCTGTTTGCCCCTGGAGGGGGAAAAGAGTGTAGCACAAGGGACGTAAGGAAAGAAATAAAG
>JAPQRN010000002.1:21840169-21851821 GCA_037367275.1 Coranthus polyacanthus | reverse complement strand
CTCTCCTTTCTGGGCTGCTGTTTGCCCCTGGAGGGGGAAAAGAGTGTAGCACAAGGGACGTAAGGAAAGAAATAAAGGTCTCCAAGATACAGACATTTCTTTTTTTAGTTTCATCAGGCAGATCCTATAGTGAGCTGAGTATTTTTAAGCATTACGTTGCTTAACAGAGCCAGTTCAATTCTCTTTTTTCTGCAGAGTTATTATTACATATTTATGCTTATAACTCCATGGAGTGATAGCTTTGGATGTTGCATTGAATAATACATTAAATGCATCTGCTCAAGCTCTGTCTCTTGTTAGCTATTGTGTGAGCGCGAGTGCGTGACCACAGAATTTCACAACGCAGCCTCACATGCTCGCACACATCCCTGTTTAGTAGTCAAGGTACTTCACTGATGAGGAAAACTCATCAAATGTGAATGCCGAGCCAGACACACAAATGGCAAAACATCATTTGAAACAATAATTTAAGCGCGTTATCAAACAGCTGAAGTTAAGTACATTTGGATTGAATTTTCATAACTCTGCCCATCATTCCTTTTGCTTGGGATAGGTGATGGAATGGCTTTTTATTTGGGAACACAGCAATGTAACTTTACATATACATTCATACAATATAACTTTATATGTAAATTCAATATTCAGTACAAATGAAATGACGAAAAACGACATATGTGCACAACTACATTGCATATGCTGGTTTGTATAAGACAGTTTGGGTTTCTTTTACTGTTAAATCCTCCAAGATCATCTAACTGCCTGCATTTTGTGTCTGGCCAGACATCTTACTGGATTCAACACGACATTTGTTTGCCGAAGCAAGGCTGTCTTGATCGATGCGAGCTGTGCTACCAGTGCCTACAACTTTACACTACACAATATATACTGTACTGCAGCAGAGTTCAAAGTGTTTTCTGATTATGTAGATCAGATCTAAAACTGTCTGTTTGTGGAGTGAAGGACAATTTTCTGCTCTGGTGGCAAATCTTGCAGCCTCAAATCTTCAGTAATATAATATATACCCGAGTAATGAAAATGTAGCTCTAACTAGAGTCTATGTAAACACCACATGAATCTTGTTGACATCGCTTACATTAAAGGTCACATCCAACAATGCAGGACTTGATTTGCAGCCAACTTTCCACCACCCCTGGACGTGACCTCTACCTGTATTCTCCCTCTGTGACATAGTCCTGCAAACATCCAATCACGTGACAGTCATTCATATCTATATTCCAGGCCTGCCCACAGGGAAGCTTCCTTGCCCCGCCCCCCTCTCATCTGCGCCGTATCGATCGGCTCGGCAGGCCTCTCCGTGTGGTGCTCAGTTCATTGATCATGGCTGCCTCATAGATCCTCTTCCCAGTCGTCTTTAACTGACCCTCAGAGACCCGAGGAAATACTGCTGCTTACGTCGCCGTGACAACACAAATAGTCCTTTCCATGAACACTAATTAGTTTTAATGAAAGGTTTATTATCGGGATGGCTGAACTGGGCACAAAATCAAAGTCAGTGACTCGTAAAGCTAAATGTGCTCATAATTTTAAAAAAGGAATGATAATTTGAAAATATTGTACCTAGATGCAGTGTAGTGTTAGAGCTTTTTTTTTTTTTTTTCCATAAATAGCCAAAGCTCAGAGTAAATCTTACCACACACATAACATATCAAAGAGGAGAGGAGATAATAGAGGCGTTAGCCTGCAGGGGATTTGACATGAAGCTAGCATTTCAGTGACGTCCTTATTATAAACCAAGTCAATAGCAGATTATGGTAATGTGATATCTAAGTAAGGGGAACAGTGACTAATATTCTCCATGTACACAGCATCCCTGGTAGTTATTTTTAACCACTGGAAACATGTAAAGTGAGCTAGTTTGGAAAGTGCTTTCACTGAATGCAGCACAGACTGGGACACATATATAATGTACATTAAAAAAACATGTCTGTCATCCATGAAAAAAGTTCAAAAATACAGGCATCTTATTTGATATGTGTTGTATGTGAGAGTACCAAAGGCAGTAAAATGCAAATGAGCTGCAGTAGCCTGATTTCATATTATGCCGGCAGCGTTGCCATTGTCATTACTATCCTGATGACTCCACAGGCTGGAAATAAAATGAATCACTTCACCATCAACCTTTTCGGGTTTCTATCTATTATGTTTTTTTTTTCTTTCATCTTTTCCTCTCTTCTTCTTTGTTTTCTCTTTCACCTTTGCCCTAGTCCGCCCAACCCCCCCCCCAACCTACCGCCTTCTACTCTTTCCGGGTGCCAATGTGTGTGTGTGTGTGTTGTCGGGTGGGAGAGATTGCTCCTGAAGGAAGCGGCCAGTCATAAGAGCCAGCTGATGAGCATCACCCTCATCCGGAGCTCCATTCATCTTCTTGCACAAGGGCCCATTCACCCACCGCTTTTCACACTCGTGGACCCCAAGAGCCGAGGGCCACAATCCCACCGCACACTCGCTCATTGGCTTGCTCACGCTTGCACAGAAGTGAACTGTCAATCACGCGAGATATCTCACACAGATGCTCGAATGAGAACCCAGATGCAAACACACACACACACGCTCAATCTCGCACACACACACACACCTCCACATAGGCATACTAAACAGAAGCCCAGGAATAGGCTTCTTTTCTCATCTGACTCATTATAAACAGGCCCTGGAGCCTTTTGTTGTTTTTTTTCCGCAAACACATTTCTATGGCTTCCACATCAAAATAGTCCTTTAGAACGTGCGACACACAGCAGGGAAGAGGTGTCATTTTCATTTTTGCTGCCTCCCTCTGCTGTGAATCTCTGTGACATCTTCGCACCACAGCCCACCATCACATCCACGGTCCGCGGCGATATGCGTGACGCGATGAAGACGCGATGTCAGATTTGATGGCATCGCACTAAAGACTGAGAGGGGTGACTGGATGGAAGGAGTGCACAAAGGAAAATCTGCGGATTTCCTCTAGGGCTGAAAGCGATCGGCTTAAGTTAAGCCCCGATTGATTGCTGAGAGTGATAGTCAAATCAAATAGTCGGTTTCAAGTAGATAAAAACTTTAACATCAAGGGGCAATCAGTCTTTTTGGATGTTTTAAAGTATCTCTTACGCTCTCATCTCATCACTTATTTTTTTTTACTGGATTTTGGAAGTTATCATATCAATTAACTTGTAACTGTATGTGGCTGTTTCTCCACTGGGTGCATGCTGTGACTAAGATATTAATATGAGCCGCCCCATACCTCCCTGCTGCTGAAGAATACAAGTTTGAACCACGAGCGACATCCCTGGAAATGTTCAGCTGCAGCCTGACCCTCATATTCACATCACATTCCCTTCTGAGCTGAGGACCATCTCATTAATGAGGGCATCTTGGGTGTGTTTACATTTCATTACACAGCTCTGCCTGACTCCCTGGGCTGAGAGATTGGTTTGGTGGGCTGGAACTGTTCAGGTTTCTAAATATTTTCTGTAGCTGTTGTTGCATTTTGAGACATGTTTTCTGCAATATAATGAGCCGCCGCATGGTAACGTTGGCTTGGCTGAACGTCATCGTTTACGGACAAGCACGCGAAATAACACACAACTGTAGCTAAAGCAGAAAATGTATTTTTAGTCATGGTGCTCAACCTTCAGAAGCAGCCAACACTGAATGTCTACAGATCTGTTGCACACAACGCTTTATTTCTTATACAACTTTAGGCTCGTAAGTGAATGAGAATATGAGAACTGCTGCAGCCACATTAAATTTAATCTCTGAGTCAAAATGTCATCATGCTTGTATTTCCTGTTTTTCATAAAACCGCATAATTTGCCCCCCCTCTCCTTTTTTTTCCCCCCCGTGAGCTCTCACTGACTGCAAGCAAACCCAATGGAAATATGACAAACACCGTTTTTGTTTTTTTTTTTAAATGCCAGGCGACAGGCGACAGAGTGGAAATGCAACAATCGACGTCTGAAAGAAGTAATCAAATGTCTGTCACTGAGGCAATGTCACACACCTGGCAGAGAGACAGGAAGGCGCAGTTGTCAAAGAGTATCTCCTGGAAGTGTGCGACTTCACTAGTGAGTGTGAGCCACAGGCAAATTCAGGGCAGTCGAGAATGGAATGAGGAGCAAAACACAAGTGAAAAAGCTCAAGGGCAACGCAGTCTTGTCAGAATACAAACGAGGATTAAGGGCAGGGTTGACAAAGAAGAAACAATTTAGCCTCCTGATTTCTTCTGTAAAGCTCAGACAAGTTATTGTTTGGCTGGCATAAGGACTCACATGATCAGAAACAGGGAAATGGCGACCCCACTGCTCTGACCAATTTTTAAACTTACAGTAATTGCACTGCCAGCTTGCTGTTGTCTAAATGAAAAAAGAAAAAAAAAACTCTCTTAGATATATAACGATGATGTGCCCTTTCTTGAATACGCTGATGGAAATAAACAGGAGGACGCACATTCGGCTAAGACTCACATCCTAGAAGTTGAAATATTTATTGTGCGCGCATGCCCGCGTGTGCGCGTCTTAGTAAAGGTTTTAGGATGAAGGGTTTAATGGCGCGTGTTCAGCCAGAAAAAGATAATCGGATTGTGATCCGTGGCTAATTAGAAATGCATTTAGAGTCATTTTTCCCTCTTTGTTCACATCGCCTGAGAGCCCTGATCTGCGCTCTGGCTCTTTGTTTTCTGCCTCCGTTTAAAGAAGAGAAAGCGCACTGGGATCAGTAGCAGCCGTTTTAAAATTCATACGGCTGTAAAACCTGATGTTATATGACTGTAGGATCTCTGTTGCTGCTGCTGCTGCTGCTGCTGAAGGGGTTGGTTTTTTTAAATCCCCGTAGCTCCCCCAGAGCGAAAATTCACGCAGCAATCACGCTGAGAAAGACAGAGAAAATAAGTCCCTCTCGGTCCCACTCAACAGTTAAATAAGATCCTACAAACACGCACGGGTCTTTGCTGTAGGCCTATCAAATCTGCGATTATAGCCCGTGCAGGTTTCGTGCCCATGGAGTTCCAAGCGCTCTTTTCCGAAGTGAGTCAACAGAGTGGGAAAGAAAGGGACCGAACAAACAATACGGACAATGCCATCTGTTTCCAGTGAGATAATACTTACATGCATATGTCATTGAGAAGCTATTCCCCATCTTAACCATATCCACCTGCGGCACCAGTTTGGGGATGTCCTGGTGATGAGAGAGGGCGAAGCGAAAAACCTCATATTCGTGCGATTCGGTTGGGAACAATCCTCCTGTTGAGCAGCAAAGAATCAGGAGTTAATGCCGGACATACTGGAGCCGATTTGGAAAATGAGTGAGAACAAGCACACACATAACAAGGAACACGAGGTAAAGTTGAATGAGCGGGTTTTACACTGAGACAAAAGGTTTGGTGCGTGTGCGCCATTCTCACCTATATTGATGTTACTTGGAAAACTTGAGCTTGAACCCAAGCACATCCCCAGTAAACTGGTGTAGAGGATGGCGAAGCTTCGCAGCATATTTCCTTTTGCATTGGCGAAGGGAAAAAGAGCCGAAATCCAAGCATAGGTTTGTCCGCGGTTTAAGTTTTAAATCCCCTGCTTCTCCTCCGCTCCCGTCGCCTCCCGTTAGAGCAGCGTTTACAGCGACATCGATTCAACAGCGAGACAATTATCGCAATGGCGAGAGGAGGCACCTTTCTCTCTCCTCTTCTCCTCTCTCTGCTGATGCTCTCCTGTCCTTGGCTGCTGTTGTATGAGACGGAGCATTAGCCGCACTGCAAAAAATATGCCCGTCTTGAAAAGATCACGAGTCTTCGGTGTCAAATTTTAGAATGACCAACGCAATGCTTAATACCAGAGACCCCCCCCCCCCTAAACACTGAGGTAGATTTCAACTGATCCTTGTTTTTTTATTTTTTATTTATTTATTTATTTTTACAGAAAACGTCTAGACACAGGTGTCCCTGCAACAGGGCAGATGGAACACAGCGCTCGCACGTCGACAAATAACAAAATGAGCTGTTTTGCATCCGAAACAAGTGACATGTCTCAACCCACGAGAGGATGACTTCACAACTGAAAACAATAACAATATGTTTCCACACTCAAGTCGCTGTAAAAACGACTTGCGGTGGAATATTTTTTGCAGTGTGCACCCTCGGAGCGCACCCCCAAGTCCCCGAGGAGGCGCACGGGATTTCACGGATATCCATTTATCTATTCACTTACTGCACTGCAAAAAGTATGCATACAGCTACAATTACTGTTGCTGTTTCGCAGCAGATGTTTTATTACGCATTTATCAATGTTAAGATATTCATTTCACCTCCAAACAATCTCAATAATATAGGGCGCGCTCAAAGTTTACGTCCCAAAATGTTATTATGATGAACATTTTCATATCAGTCGATATTGATAATTATTATGATGAATGTCAAATCATCAGTTTAGAGGCAAATTCTTTGGTCCCGAGTGAAAGTTGAAGACGGTAATTCATGCGTAAAGGGCGTAACCAGAGGAGAACGACATAAAAGATGCAATAAGACAAAACCATTGTAAAATACCCAACAAGATGAAAACGTTAAACAAAAAAAAAAAGACACAACAAGACAAAAAACATTGCAAAAGATGCAAGGAGACAAAAAACGTAAAAGATGCAGCGAGACGAAAATGGTGTAAAAGACACAAGATGAAAAAAAAAAAAAAAAGACACAACAAAAATGCTGTGAAAGACATATGAAGAAGCAACAAGACATGTCTCTGATTTTGTGATTTACTGCTTTGAACCGTTTTGTGAGTTAGCTGAAAATGTCAACAAAAAAGTCAAAGAATAACTACAACTATAATTATCACGATATAAGAACATATCACGATAACAGTAATTGTAGTTTTATCGCCCAGCCCCACTCAAAATCTACATTCAGACTTAGTAGAGTACAGTTTGCCCCTATGCCGTGTTGTAGAAAAACAAAACACGCCTGGCAAGATGGATGGAAACATCCCCCCAAGTCCTTGTACTTTACTTGTCGCCAAAACATTTTTTATTTTTTATTTTTAGGAGCCAGAACTGCACACCCATTTGAACCGCAAGAGAAAACTGCGAGGAAGCACAGTCTGGAAAATGAGCAGAATTTAGTTTAATATAGAATCTCCTAATTCTGAAGAAGACTTTTGCATTGCGCGCTCCAGCCCTTCCCCCTCTCACTCGACGCAGGACTGGGAAGTAGCTGATAAGGGGGGGTTACGATTTAAACCCTGTATTACAGGCAGCTACAGGCAATTATTTCCCGAAGAAAAGGCACATGCCTCTATGCTTTTGTACACACACGGCAAAATTAGCCAACGCCGGTGATATTCACATGAGAATGATTGCAAACTATACTATGGTGCGACGCCCTGGCGCTTGTTTAGAAAATGAAGTGGTAAATCCTGCCTTTGACACAATTAGGATTAGGGATGAGCTCATTTATCAGACCAAGGCAGGGTACTTTCTTTAGTTAAAATCACTTTCCCCAGTTATTGTTTTTCCCTGAATACTTTTCTCTCGGAAAATGAAATTTAGCAGATTAGAAGCTTATGCTGAATTAGGTTTTGCAGTGTTTCCAACTGCGCAGACATTTCAGATTTTTACGAAATAAATCATTGACAACCTCTGGCCACAGCGCTGAGACACTTGAGCAATAGGGAAGCAGGAAGTAAAAGGTTATCTAATTTGTGAATGATGGATGTCACATAAATAGAGGCAGAATGGTCAATTTTCTCTGCCTTTGTTCAAACTGATGAGGATTTCCTGTAATATAAATGGTTGGGAAGGCTTCTATTACAATACTTGTCTTTTCTCACCTTTTCAGAATGTGCTGCACCCTGTTCAGGCAATTTATTCTCGGTGTGAAAGGAAACAGTTGATATATGCATATTTCCCCAGCATGTTTCGTAATGTTTATTTTGGTGTCTGGGTTTGCTTTGTGTGTTTGCCCATGTGCCCTGTGTGTAATGAGTGCCATGCAATCTTTTTTAACACCCTGATTAATGCAAATAGATCTTAGAATAGCATTAGTAAGGATGGTTAAATATTCTATGGGGCTAAGTAGGGGAATAACAATCAGAGAGGCGATATTGTTGTTGTGAGTTAAAAATATCACAACCACGAGGCAGATTTTGCGTAACAGAGAGAAGGAAATACACTGTCTTTTTTGCTCCTAAAGATGTCATCAGCATAGATCATAATGTGAGTGTCTTTCTTGGGGTTTTTAATAGAAGTCTATGTGAAGCGTATAATGAGGCTAATCCGTCAAAATCTGCTGGTTCCACTCTGGTTTTGAGTGAGCCGGGGAGTTAAAAACGAAAAAAAAAAAAAAAAAAGACTCCCCAGCATGTTACACCTACCTATAATTGAGCCACCTCACTCGCGCTGTCAAGTACTTGTGTATGTCATACTGCTCGAGGCAAAACTATAAAAAGTATAGCGTTGCGGAGGTGACAAAGGAACAAAATCAGGCCAAGGAGTACATGTGGATTAGCAAAAGAATGTCAACCTGCCACAGAGAGTTTCCGCGGGACCACAGGGGATGCTGATGGTGAGAACAAAAGTGCTGGATGATACGTCCAAAAAGTTCTTATTGCAACAAGAGCAGTTTTTGAGGCCATACAGTAGGCTGAATTAATCACTTTGCTAGATATTAGCATTGAATGTAAATGCTCAGTGCATAAGGAGATCACTCATGGTGCAGAAAACACACAGCCTCATAAGTCCGTTGGCAAACAAACTCTTATAATACTTTGCTTTCCCGCCCAGCATCAGAAAATAGACAGATTAAGCTAGTTAGTGGAACATCCACATAGCTAGCTAAACAGCTATATATTTTTCTCTGGTCTTACTGGTGACAAAAGTAGTTAGTTAAAAGGTCAATGCTATTCTATTTTTCATGTGGCCACACAAAACAACTCTAGATGGATGCTATGTTGCTTTGTTTTTGCAGACTTGTTAGAAATTACAGCGTATTAGCCAGAGGTTGGCTGTGCATCTGTTTGTTAGGGAGCTTTCTATCTGCACCCCAGTACCCAGATAATATAGCATAGTTGGTTTAATTATTTTTTATATATAAATAGGTTCACATACTTTGTTGCGAACATGCACAAGGGGCAAGAACTGCGGCTTGAAAGCTATACCAATGCTGAGGTATCTTAAGGTGTAATACCACTGTCAGCCACTAGATGCTGGCTCTAAAAAGGCCTGGTTCTGTTATCTCTCAGAAAAAGGAGTCATTCTGGTCTGGTAAGTGTTATGGTGAGGTTTTAGGAGTAAATAGATAGAAAAATAGATTTTTATTGTGTCAAACTTTGATTGGCAGGTGTGTATGACAGACTTGTCATATCGGCTTGTGTTTATTGAATAAAACGTATTTTTTTCTTGACACACAGCTCGACTGTAGTTGTAGTTAACAGGTTTACGCTAACAAACAAAATGTCAATGTTCAGTGTCAAATGTTTTCCTTTTTATTATGTCAGTAAGCTAGCTAGTTTAGCAGCAGCTCAAACATCACCACCAGCTCCACCCATTTGTCCAAATACGGTCACTTCTGGTTCTCTTCAGAAACGCAAACTCCTGGTTTCAAATCCAGAAACCAATGGGTGATGTCAAGGTGGCTCAATCCACTTCTTCTATGCAGTAGTAGGCTAGATGTTTTATTGGTTGAAAAAAAAAAGGGATGGGCAGGTCTGATCTAAAAACTGCACAAAGTGTAAAAAGGACGAAAAACCTTCACTCCAAAATGTAATGATTTTTCTTTATATTTGGCTCACGTTTTATATTTCTAAGAAGAAAAATACGGAGCACAGTAAAACACAATCCATTCAACGATAGTCTGAAAATTGTCTGCTCAGTGTGATTTAGCTGTTGCGGAGGGTTTGATCAATCCTCTTGTCACACACTGAAAACGGTAATGGGTTTTGATGGTTTTGGCTTGGTACTCGATTTATCTGGAGACTTGATTACAGCACTTGTTGACTGACTGACGGGCATTATGGAAGAACACACCAGCCTTGGACAAATGTCTGGCATTAGCACAGGATCGATAGGAAGCAGACTGGACCACACTCAGCGCATGCCTGATTTCTGCTCTGGACCTTAATTGGGATGAGTTATTGACATGTGGCTTAATTAGTTGGCCCTATAATTGATTAACCAGATCTGTCCAGAAAGAAAGTGTGCCTTTTAGAAACAGGAGAAGATTGGGACTTTTGAAAATACCGACCGACCGAGTGGTGAGTTCGCGAAGTGATTTGTTTGTCCGAGCCACAAATTTGTGTGGGACTTTTTGTTGTCGCTCATCATTAATTGTACATTTTAATATAACTTTAAAACCTTTTTATGACTTGCTTTAGGTAAACACCTCTCACAACGGACTAATCTGTTTTTCAAGGTTGTGTTACACGGAGGTTCGGTGCATTATTTTCAGCCCCGTCAGCCGCATTTAAAAAAACAAGCAAAAGCAAACGTGACGTTCGCTGAGATTTGCTCCGGGTTGATGTTAAATTGTAGTGAAACATTTAAAATAAAAGCATCGCTGTGCATAGTAATCGATGAGCCTCGCTGTGGAAAAAAAAAAACACTGCATGGTTCTTTAAGGATGTCTACAACTTAAGTTGCTTTTCATTTATCAAATTACGGAGAGACACTGCAGATGGTCGCGCTTAATATTTGTATCAGTCAGCCTCATATACCCAGAGACACTGATTATACACATAGACCACAGTCAATCAGATAATGACAATTATCAAACAGGCATACAGTACAAAGAGACAAACATTAAGTGGCGTGGGGAAAGAACATGTTCTCTTTCAGTCTATCCTTTTACTGCTATTCAGATGCATGATTTCCCTCACCCTCTCTCTCTCTCTCTCTCCGTGGTTCTATCTCTAGCTCCCTCTCTCATATGCTACCTGCATAATTGCCTTTCCTCTCCACTGGCCGCGGGGGAAGTGCAGCTCTCACAACGTTACCGTGGTAATACTGATTGATGGAGTCGATACTTGTGCGGTTCCAGAACATCGAGCATCGCCGCACACAGACATGACAAATTTCGGGGGAACAAATTATAATGGCCTGCATCATGATTAATCCCCTCTGGGGAAATGGAAATATTGTGAATACCTATGAACTCATAGAGGACATAAAACTGTACAGCAGAAGCAGACTCTGGGGGCTTTTGTATCCATTGTCTAGCCGTTACAGACACGGGGGAAGGATGATGAGGGAAAATCATGGCTGACAATGGGGGGAAATGAAGTAAATGATAAATAGTTCAAACTCCAGATGTCAATTTATGGTGACATGATTAGACATTAGTCAGGCTGTCGGACTAAAATTATTTTCATCATTCTTTTCAGGACTGGGAGCTCAAACAGTAGGATGGAAGCAGGTATATGTTATATGTTTCCCATGTAACCTATAAATCCCCATGTTTATGTGCAATATTTTGCAACCCTATACAGTAAAGAGACAACAACAATCGCATATTAGGTATCGTAATATGTGACTGAGAGAAAAGAGAGACATGGTGAACTGGAAGTCAAAAGTAGTAACCAAAACAAAAATGATGTATCTATCTGTCTACTTCATCTACATTTGGATTATATCTTATCTATAACCATTGTGTTCTGTATTTATTACCGCCTGCTGTCC
>JAPQRN010000002.1:21790003-21828009 GCA_037367275.1 Coranthus polyacanthus | reverse complement strand
CACAACAGGCCTACCACTTTGAAGATGCAAAATAGAAAAACAATACAAAAAACAGAAATCTTGAGCGCGCTCAAGTATTCACCCGGTACTTTTTTTAGATACTGTTTGCTGCAAATACAGCCGCAAGTCTCTTAAAGTATGTCGCTATTAGTTTAGTACATCTAGCCACTGGGATTTTTGCACATTCTTCATGGCAAACCTGCTCCAAGTTAGATAGGTTGTGTTGGTGTACAGCAATCATCAAGTTATGTCACAGATTCTCAATTGGATTAAGGTGTGGGGTTTGACTATATTCCCTTCCAAGAGATTAAAATGTTCCATTTAAACCAAGGTTAACCTCAAAGGTCAACCACACAAATCTCTGGCAGACTAAAACAAGTTTGCCTCTAGAACTGCCCTGTGTTTAGTGACATCCGTCTTTTCTTCAATCCTGACAACATTTCATGTCCTCGCTGATGAAAAGCTTCCCCAAAGCACGATGTTTCCACCACTATGCTTCACTGTCAGAATGATGTTCTGGGGGTGTTGCGAAGTGTTGGGTCTGTAGCCAAAAAGTTCCATTTTAGTCTCGTCTGAACAGAGAACCTTCTGGCACATGCTTTAATATGTTATTAATATGACTTATTTTATTCCTTTAAAACCTCTTCACATGCACCAGTTCGCTGGGGGATTGAGCCATGTTTAAACCGAACTGGTTCAGCCACATGAAATTAGAAGATTGCTCTTTCAAATGAAGTTTAACACATGCATTTTGGCCTAACACTTAACACTGTAATCTTAAACCTAAAATTCATGGACATTTTTGCTTATGGTTGAATTCCACGAAAAGGGTTGATGTTTAACTAGGTGGAGTGATAGGTAAACTGCAATACTGGCAACGCATTATCAAATTTAATCACTTCATTTTCCATACATTTGCATAACAGAGTGGTAGTGTTAAGTAGTACAAGTAATGCTCTCTACATTTTCTATTTTTATTCATTGGTAGGACATTTTTCACATTGCAAATCCTTCAAGTGATTATTCTCATCTAATCAGTTATAGTCTCAGTAGAGGTGAAGAGAATCCTTGGTGGTTGTCTTAGGCAAACAGTGATTGTATCTGTCTCATGTCTTTGCAGCCCTCCTGTCTTAAGATTCCCACCCTATAAATTATGCATGTCTCACCAAATCATTTGTTGATTAACAGAGAGTAATGAGGCTGATACATGGCAGGATTAGAAGTCTCTTGATGAGAATCATGGCCCTGTTTTTGCAGTGTTCATATTCCCAGTGTTAAGTAATGGTCAAATGCATCAATTTTTAATGAAAACTGTCTTTTTTCAGTCCTATTTCTAACTGTATGAATTCACAGCAGCTGATGTCAGAACCTATGCAGTGCCTTAAAAGCACTATGTGTATGTCTTCATGGACAGTGCCTTCATGTTATGCCATAGTGGTTTGGTCCTTCAGTACTTCTGTCAACGGCCAAGCTCTATATTATCACGGGGAAGGTCACAGTGCTTGGTGCTAAAAATACCACCTAGCCAGCATATACGGGGCGTCTAAAAAAAAACGGAACACTCCTTTTTAAAAATTTCATGAAAAACGCAGAGTAAGACATGCATGGAAAAGAAGATGCATTTCAGGTGTTTCCTTTAAAAAAATGGAATCTTTCATCAAATTTGCAAGTGCGCACAGCTAGTGATACCCCAGTTACTGTTTCAAATTCCTTTTAAATATGTTTCTGATTACAGTAGTCGATATTTCCTGACAAAGAGCAACAGACGCTGATTATCAGGCTTACAAAAGAAAACCATTCAACTGGAACATTCCTGTGTTATTGGGGAGGCACTGAAAATACACCCTCCGGTCCCCCTTTTTTCAACTTACTGGTCGATCTATGTTCCTACTCTCATACGGTCACAAGCTGTGGGTACTGACCGAAAGAACAAGATCGCGAATACAAGTGGCAGAAATGAGTTGACTGGGCTCTCCTTTAGAGACAGGACGAGGAGCTCAGTAGAGCCACTGCTGCTCCTCCACATCGAGTGGAGCCGGTTCGGGTTAGGATGCGTCCTGTACGCCTCCCTGGTGAGGTGTTTAATTCATGGCTAATCTTAGTTACAGTCAAATAAAAGGTGTTTTTTTGTTTGCCTGTGAAAGACTATGTGCTTCTCTTCATCAGGATATGACAAACACTAAAATGAAAGTCAATATTTAAGTAAAACCGGAAAAAGAAAGCGGTGTAGCATCACTCGTGCAACATGGTTTTATCTCCACCTTGAGCTCAAATAAACCTCACTGGGAACTGAAGTCCTGCACCTGTGGGTTAGGCCCACTCTTACAGGCAGCATCTCAGAAGGAGAAAATAATCCCTCTTTCCTGCAACCCTTCCTCCTCTCAGCTCCTTTAGTCTGAAAGGGTCATTGGTGGCTGTACAGGAGTGCATCTCTTAATTCCAGTCCCCCTTGTCCTTATCTAACCCACTGGGACGAAGAGTTGGGATGATGGAGTATCCATGAGGGCTTTCTCGCCTTAGATCCAAGTAGGCTGCTTGCCAGTTTCCTCTTATTCTGTTTTCAGCCATCCTCAAAGTTTGCTTTCTTGATTATTAAAGCCTCCCCTCTTCCACAAGAAAGTCTGTGCTGTCTCTAATGAAATTCAGAGACTGCTGCAAAGAGATGCTGATTTCCCTGGGATAGTTCAATGAAAAATTAGGTAATTTTCTGGTTCCAAAGAAGTAGTGGCAATAAAACATGCATGAATTTGACCCACTAAATGCTTGCCTTATTCAAAGACTCCATCAAAGGCTGCCTGGTTAATCCAGACCCGGATTCTGTCATGTATCAGTGGTTACCCAAAATGTCTTGAGACGACAGTGCTGAAGCAAAAGTATAGCACCTGACAGGCCATCATTTCTCCTCAACCTTGGCACTCTTAGCATTTTGGGCCCGCAGAATAACAGGGACGGCTGACAGGCAATGGCAGCCTATTGTAACTGGTACCGCCGTAAGGGTTAGCTGTAATTTAATTCCTCAGACCTAACAACAAAACACTATCATTACAAGATGTGCCATAACAGTATGAGGTCCTCCGTTTGTACTGTGCTCTTAACAGGAAAGGACTGGTGGAACCCTTACTTAATCTTATCACAGTCAAAGTCTTTGTTGGTTATGGTGTGATCATTTCTAACAAGAGTTATAACCACCTTCCAAATTTGTTCAACATGTGAAAATTAGAATGTGTTCATTCTTTGCAAGCAGTAACCTGGTTATGTACAATGGACAAACACAGGAACTGTAGTAAGGAGAGACAGAAACCCTGCATTTAGTTAAGTTACTAAGCAACACTTTGAACACAAAGACATACTGTACACATGTTTTTTCCCCCTTTGTTTTTTGGCTTTGTTTATTATTCAAGTTTGAACAAAACCACAATCGCTTCCAACCACAGCATGTTTGTTGCCTAAATCTAGCCACTTACGGGTCTCTGGTGTTGGGCCCTGCGCTGCTTATGCCCACCATGCACCGCAACTGACCTCATTCTGACTCCAGGGGTAATTTTACTCATGCATACAGTACATGAACAAAATGTCTGGCAGATTCAGGTGCTTCTTCAAATGTACCACTTAGGATATTTCTTCCTTTGTTTTTTTTTTCTATTCTTTTTTATTTGTCTTTCTTTTTCTCTCCTTCCCCCCGTCGTTGTGTGTCAATTGTCGACAGTCAGCTGCTTAAATAAGCCGATGTATAAATTCCCCCCAGCTCCTCATCATGACTGGTGCCTTATCAAGGTCAAGAGAGTGCTTTGCAACACTTACAGAGTTTTATCGGCATATTATCCGAGTGCAGAGAAAGATGAGGAAACAGGCCTGTGGACTAGAATTAAGTAGAGAAGCTTAATTAGCCCTGTACTGTTTTTGATGACAGGCTGTGAGTAAGTTTAATATTGCTTGTGCTGAGGCTGTTACCACACAGACCTCAGGATCATTACAGTGTAATCTTTTACTCCTAATCCCCCATTCTAGAGCGGACTAGCCTAACTAGCTAACCTTGGAGCTATGCCTGCCTTCCTTTCAAATCCTCAACCTTGACTTGGCTTTGTCTGTTTTTACAAGAGCCTATCCTAAGGCTTAGCCTTACCCTGGACTTAACACATCAAAAGACACATTATTCTTTACTCCATCTTGAAGGGAAAATCAATTCAAAATGCACATGCACAATAATTGACATGTGTCTTGAATCATTTTACGTAATATCAGATGTATTATTATCCCAGCCCTTGAGTTGAGCTGGGCATGAAGTAGTTAATAGATTTGAAGCCATAGCTGTAATTGCAGGTTTTACATGGCCAATCAACTGGATGGTTAATGTAATGGAAATGAAAAACAAAACTGTTTCTTTGATGTCTGTCTTCCAAGCCTGACAACGGGGAGTGAAGGTTAAAACCCAAAGAGTCTATTGAAAAAGAGGCTCTTTAAAAAGCAACATAACTCAAGGAAATATAACACCAATCAGGACAGAAAGGATAAATACCTCATTACATTTTAAAAAGCAAATGTCTTTGAAGGGAAAAAAAGACGGTACTTATTCATTTGGAGGTCAGAGTGGGGAGATTGATTTTCTTGTGCTTTTACTTAACATGAAAAAACGCTATTATTTTTCTGTGACTGGCATCAATTAAATCATTATCACTGCAGTTGTCGTCATAATTAATAATGCCACTGTGACAGGCTGTATTACTATTAATTAATCCACAGTATTTCCTCTATCATCCCCTTTGCATTCATGGTCTGAGGCTGTGTCATTTGTATCAGCATCAGCCGTGACTGTACTATGACCAAACTGTGGTGAGGATCCATGTCAGTCAAGTGTGATGGTTGAGTCAGTCCAAATTACTTGCTATGGGTCACCGGACCTGGGAATTGGGTGCATGACTGATAGTTAGGTAACAGTATGACAGAAATTAAAGGAACTGAACACTGCAAAACAACACATACTGTGCGGGTGAAGCATGTGCGATTATAAGGCTTGTCACATACCAGAAAACAAAGGCTGTATGATGGAAATGAAATTGAGACAACTTTGCTGGTTTTAACTCTTTACTAAACGAAATACAAATATACAAAATACAAAAATACAAGCCTTTTATAGGTTTCAAATAAAAAAAGGATTCCATTTTTTGTGTAGCTGTGGAGTTTACAATATTCCATACAGATTAACTGTACCGATCCCTCTGGGAAATTCCTTCAGCTCATAAAAAGAAAGAACAAAAATAAAAGCAAAACTAGAACAAGTAAGTGAATTATTTACAGAATAGTCAGTCTATCTTCAGTCTTTCTACCATTAACTACAGTCTGATAATAACAGTGCTGCAATAGCAGTGTCATCAGAGTATTTCTGGATGGGACAGGACTCAGAGTTGTACTTAAAGTCTTCTGTGTACAATGCGAACAGGAAGGGAGCCAAAACAGTCCCCTGTGGAGCTCCAGTGCTGCTCATTACTGTCCCAGATACACAGTTCCCTGACAAATTGTGGCCTAGTCTGCAATCCAGGAAACAAAAGAGTCCACCTCCATTCCTTTGAGCTTGTCTCTGAGTATGGAGGGTTGGATGGTGTTGAATGGTATCTTGGCAAAATTATAGCTTCCTGTTTTCTAAAATACAGATATTCTGTTTAATCAGCCCGTCTTTCTGCTTCAGTTTGCTTTGACCATCCATTTTAGATGCACACAATAGAAAATCCAATCAATCTGTCATTCAGCATCTGACCTCTACTGTCTGTCAATCACACGGTCTTGCTATGGAATAATCTATGTAGTTTCCAAACTTGTAAATTGTTCTATTCGGTGAACTTTAAATCAAATTCTTCCAATCCCGTCACCTACTGTAGCTACAGTATTTTTGCTGTGTTCATATGAGGCGACAGTGCCAAAGGTGCATACATCAATTTATGTGGTGAGGACAGCTTCTAAGAGATGCAGGTAAGTTCACAGGTTCAGCCAAACAGAGCTTATCTCCAGCTGGCAGCTGGATGTGACAGAAATAACTCAATATAATACCCATGGCTGCTGTGTGATAATGGCCACACTCCTGTCACGATGGGAGACTTCTCACCTCTTTAACCCTGCAGTTCCACTTCTATTCAAGCTGCCAGCATTCAGCTGGTGAAGGTAAATTTCATATTGTCTGTCCTCAACTGTCTTTCAATGTTCCCCTCATCAGTCATACCAGATGCACCGTTTTCAATGCTTTCCGCTCCATTCTTCTTTTGGTTTGCTTTATTTCCCTTTATAGGCCAACGTTCTTAGTCTACTCTAGAGCACTATGCCCGAGTCACTAAACTGTCGCACACCTGTGACACAAAATCATGCTGGTTCCCGAACAACTGGAGCTTTTGGAGAAGCTTTCATTAAGCGGCGACAATGCAACCTTCCAGGAAGAAAGACAGCTTCATAGCTACTTTCAGTCTGTCATACACTATTTGGCCAGTCGAAAGGATTTCAGTTCAAATGCTCTCAGATGGGTGGGTGGGTGTATGGGGGGGCTACACACAGTACAGCAGAGAAAAGCTACAAATGACAAGTCCAACTCTTTGTGAGTTTCTCAAACTCAGTATTTTTTTTTATCGCTGGCCTTCAAATAGCCATTGTTCCATCTGACATTTTGATCCAGCACAAAAAATCTTAACAAATACTGACCAGGCTGCAAAAAATGCAAAATCAATCTCAAAGGAATGATCCACAATGACTGTGCAAATCCCCCAAACATCTGTCAGAAAATCTCACCTGATGTTAAGTGGTTTAATATAAAACAATTTTTGTGATTAGTTTACCCACAGACAAGCGTTCTTGAGTCATGTATTATGAAACCACCTCTTCTATCGTTGATTAACATTGCTCTTACTGCTTTAGGCATGCAATTGTGAACGCAGAAAGTACGACTGCAAAAAAAAAATAGTGATTGATGCAGTTGTGGACTTGCAAACCTTCCTCAAGTCAAATATAAATCAGTTATATAATGCACCAGTCAAATCACCCATTATTGAATCATTTTCTTTTTACCTTCGGGGATGGCTCTCAGTGCAAATATGCTTATTTATCATGCATGGACCACAGAGCATTGACCTCCTGATTTCCAAAACAGCTCATTTCACCAGTGATCAGTCACCAGAAGTAATTTCTGTTTATTACTCAGGACTTAAGGCGGCTTTTTATAAGACATCTGGGCATACTGGTTCTAAGAAAGAGTATTTATCTCTGTTGTTCTTCTTGGTGATAACAATATCGAATTAATTAGCTCTTCAGTGTGGACATCTTTCTCCACTCTTCTTCCCTCCAGCACTTTGTATATTTTCTTGGTCCCTCAACACATACACACACAGGGCCAATAATGACTGTGCTGGTGATCCAATTCAGCGACTATTAGGAGGCACAATTTGTTGCTGCCTTGTTCCTGTGCTAAACATCAGCAGTTGAGCTCCCTAATATCTAATGGTGGGAGGATTCATTGTTTTAAGGAGCTCAGTTTTGTCAAGCTGTCCTTTGGAAGTAAATCGATGCAGGAGCTGTTCTCTTTAGTCACTTCCTGCCTTTGTCTGAGACTTGAAAACCAACTCGACTACATGAAGACCATTTTATGTCACAGATAGCTGTTTCCACTCTTAATGCTTAGCTAGTTTACCAGCAGTTGGCTTGGTTTGCCGCAACTAAAGGTTTGCCAAAAGGATTTGTCAATCTTAATGTAAATGAGAGATAAGGTATGGAGTAACTAGTACAAATTATTGTAATACTACTGTTGTCTCCCTAGAGGCCAACTTGTGGTGGCGACACTAGAGGACTGGCAGTACTGAGCAAGTTCATATTTTCACAGCTTTTATTTTACACTACATCGTTTATATAAACCTAAAAACCCAATAGAAGTGCATTTTCACAGTATGGGACCTTTAATGTCACTCCATAAGCTCCATAGGTTTTCTTTCTGCTATGACGTTGGTTGAATGTGGCTTCATGTGCACACCCTCTATGTCATCAGTGAGCAAAACCTAAATAGCCCTGTTACAAGGGATAGTCTAACTGAAATTTATGCCGATTACAAAGGCCATAGTCTTTCACCTGGTTAGACTCTGGCTCACCTGCAAGCAATCTAACCCAAGTAAACTTAGTGTTGATGACAACTGAACAGTGAAATGTGCTGCTTTCCCCGGAGAAATGGGCTTCATTCAGCAGTGATTGCCACAGACCTTGCGACCTGAACCGGCCATCTGAAAGTTACCCTGCCTGAAAGCCTCCATTAGATGACTCTGAAGCATGGCTGCAGCCAGGAAGGCACAGCTATGACGAATACAATTTCATGCACGACAGTGGTCTCCGCAGGTAGAATTTCTACCGGGTACCCACATGTGAAAAGGGCGGAGAAAGATAGACCGGAGCAGCAACAGAGCTGTGAGAATGGAGGAAAGATGTTTCTCCATGCCCGATCAAATTATTGAACTCAATTTGCAGTATTATTATTGTAGATTAACATTTTTATGAGTGAACGAAATTGCTCATGGACATCTATTGCCATACAATACATTGAGGCACACAAGGCCCATTCTATTAACAGAAGAGCCAAGGATAAGGAAGCAGAGCCTTTCCACTCCCAGTTTGAGGTGCGAGGTCTTGTGAGCCAGTCACAGGAAAAGGCAGTAAAGAATTTTGTAGTCATTTATAGGACACTGATCACAATACTGAACCCTCAGTCTTACATCAAGGTCACCTTTACAGATGTACGAGCTCCAAAAGTTGCCGGTCACACCACAAAAGTTGACTGAGTGCCTTTTATGTCTTTGCCAATAAATCCAGCAAAGCTCAAGCTCCTCTGTTTTGTCCTTTTGTTGGGGATGAAGTACGAAAGTCAAACAAAATTGAAACCACACGAGAATGGCATTGGGGCTAATGAAAGAAGACATTTTCATGTTACTATTCATTGGCTAATCTCTGTCTCATATCTCACTCCATGGGGAGCATTGGCTGGACAACATACGTATAAAAATGTATTCCCTGTGGCTCTACTGGGGTGTTGCTGTGTAAAATTGCTAGACTTATCTTGATCACTGTTCCAGAGCACAGCTTTACAGGGGATGAGAGGATTGTGAGCCAGAATAGAGTTTCGTGTGTTTTTTTTTTTTTCTTTTTCCTTTTTATCTTAAAGAACATGTGTGAGGATAGACTAGATCAGCAGCCTGAGCCTTAAGTACGCAACAGTGCTTCTTGATAATCATGTTGTAACATTTATAACAAGGATAAAAGTGCATCCTCTTTGCACACAAGAGGCCCTCAGCACGTGGAAAAACCATCTAAGGCTGGTAAACATGGGCAAATATATGCCTCCTTCAACCACTTTGCCGGAGAGGCAAGCGAGTGAGATTTACCAGGATCACTTCGGTTCACGAAGACCGCGTGATTTATTCTCCAGTTAATTAATTTTTTTTATGGGAAAATTAATTGAACAGTTATTCTCTTTTAATTAATGTGGTAACTGTTGATAAAATAGTCAGCTCTGGAAACCAAGGATGGACGTTTCATGGCACGTGTCAAGGATAAGACAAAAGTGCAAATGAAGGGGGTGAAGCAGAGCTTTCTGCTGCAGGTTGAAATAAAACCAAGGATGGCTATGTAGGTGCGTTTCCATACAGCTGTTTGTATTTGCATTTGCAGTTTGTAACAAAGCTAAGTTATATACAATAGCTAAATTATTTAACTAGAAATATTACTTACATAGTTGGCACGATGGTGGTTCAATTAAAAAAAACAACAACAAAGCAGCTCCCATTGTTGTACTTTTGTCATGCTGGTGTAGCTTAGGTTGCTGCATTTCTCCAGGGGGAGATTCAGTCTAGTGAAGCTTCATTTAATGTAGAGTAACTGGCAGCTTAGCTCACTGCACTTTCCAAGTCGCTCGCTATGAGCTTGCCCAACACTGGAGGAGCAGTAGGTTACTATAATCTTTCTGCCTGTGAAGCTAATTTGGGACTTCAGCGGATGAGGTTAGCCAAAATACAAAGGCATCATCATCCTAGTTGTCCTATGCACATTTATTAAAAGCCATCTGAGTATTGTTGCTCTACAAATACAATTTAAACAGGAAATAGACTTCAGCATATGACAGCAGAACTATGAACATGTAATACACAGAAAGATGAGTGAACACAAGGGCCACAGTTTTGGAAAATACCCACTCGGTTTGTTCAGTCTAAACTGCCGGAGGGTCAGTATTTTGCAGTAAAAACACATCTGCTGGTTTTGTATTTAATCAGATGTGACAGGCGGACTGCAAAACAATCAAACATTTGAACAGAATAATTGAGTCGGTGTCTGCTAAAGCAAGAAAATACTGGAGAGCAGAATGTAGCCATAAAGCATCCATGGGTCAGAGGTGCCGCTATAGGGGAAAAAAAAGAGAGTAAGCAGCAGGGCATTGGTCAAAAACAAAATCTCAGGATGTTAAGATACCTTCATGCTTGTGTGTTTTCCAGCCAAGCACTATGACTGCTGTCACATGTGATTTACG
This sequence comes from Coranthus polyacanthus, assembly GCA_037367275.1. Classification (NCBI taxonomy): domain Eukaryota; kingdom Metazoa; phylum Chordata; class Actinopteri; order Kurtiformes; family Apogonidae; genus Coranthus; species Coranthus polyacanthus. Next base: position 21,817,475 of record JAPQRN010000002.1, on the reverse strand, counting down.
ATTCCTTTTGACTCAACACATCACTATCAATCACTGTCAGCACAATTACTGGCCATCACTTTGCGTGGCATGCGCTTTTCTTCCCTCAGGTCAAATTTGTGTTTTTGATTTTGCTTTGCGGTACAGAATTCAAGGCAAATTACAAGGAGCAGCACGCAGTGGGTCTTTTCAAAGTAGAAGCATCACACCAAAAAAAAAAAGAAAGAAAAAAAAAAGTTGATATATTTAATTTGCGCAAGTGTTCAGGAAAACTAGACACTAACCTTGTTGTTGCTCCTGCTGTCAGGAAGAGGCAAGGCTCCTTTGTTAAATGCCTCTGTGTTGAGAAGTATTATGACTGTGAGCAGCATTGAAAAGCCAAGTAGACAGATTTCATTCAGAGCACACTGATGATGATTCACCGTCTCAGCGAAGTGAATTCTGACGCCACACACCCGAAACAGTTCAAAGCAGCAGCAGATATAACTACAACGCTGGCTCCGTGTATTCATTGTCTTTGAAGGACCCTGGCATAGCACTAGACAAAACAGCTGTCGTATTCTTTAGCCTTTAGGCAACCGCAAGCATTCAGAGATAAATCGGCAAAGAAAACACCCAAAAGACAAAAACTGAGAGAACTTGGACATTGGGGGGTATTTATTGTATTACCGCTTGCATAAAAAATAAGAATAAGAAAACACTGGAAACATTTACCCATGAAGTTGACTTATGCAGCTGGGGCAGTATTTCCACCTCAGACTGCCTTTGAGTCTCTGATCAATATTTGATTAGAAGAAGCCTAGCTGGATCAGTGGATGCACACACACAGGCATACATGGTGTGTGGCAGTGTCAGTCAAACAGTGGAAGAACCACACAGAGATGGATGAGCTGCAGAGCAGAACTACTCTTAAGGTCGGCACTTCCACAGCTTTCATTAGCCAGTCTTTTTGTATTTCTCTCGTTTTCGTCTCCTGCCTGGAGTGGGATAAAGTACCTCCTATGGCACATTCAACAATGACTATCGAAACAGCTAATGTATGAGAATATATCGCCATGATGTATTACACATAACCAGCTATGTTAATAAGGTCATTAACTGAGCCACATAATGCATTAATTAACAAATACTTTAACGACTTCACACAACACACGGGCTTTGTTAGTTTTAACTTTATAAAGCACTAAGGAACTTCTGAAGTAATTTCATTAAATTTTTACCTTATTAGTATGCAACAAGGTACTATAAAAATAGACCGTACAGTCAGTAGGGGGTTTCTCTGTTCTTAGTGGCGTGATGTATATTTACAAAAATGTGTCTACAGCCACGCAGACAGAACGTGACAGAACATTTAAAAACGATGATCCAGAGCTGACTCAGAAACCCAATTAAATTTTTTGTCAGTCTTATGTTTAGTTGAGCATACATAATCTGGAACTTTGGAAATATATATGGTCCATAACAGCCACATATGGCACTCGCTCACATACAAGCCAAGACTCCATGTCTAAATGATTCCCCACCAGATGCCAGGCCGAGTCCTCCCTGCAAATGCATCACATGCGCTCCTCGACACCACTGATCGTGGCTGACTGGCTGGTTGGCTTACAGCTCAACCCAAAGCCCTGTGTTGGGATTAAACACGCTGGCTGGTATGAAAGCCTGAGGTCGTCTGAAGACATGGCCCTGCATCAGCTACGGTTAATATTTGTGTACCGTCCTCACTTTTTCCTCTTCCCAAGTTCAGAAAGAGGCTGAGCTAGGGGGGAGGAGGTGGCGGTTCGGGCAGAGAAAAACAGAGTGTGGGCCGACGGAGTGAGGATAAAGGTAGGATGGATAGATGCTGCTGCCAGAACCTGTCAGCGGTGACAAATGGATGTTGCAAAGATGAAGCAAGTAAGACATTAGAGAACAGTGATGTGGAGAATCACCGGCATGAGTGTGTGCGCGCTGTGCCCCTGTGTGTGTTTTATATGGGCCTGAATGTGTGGGTGAATGACTGGGAAAGTGTCTGCGTGTGCGCGTGTAGAGGTGTGTCCCAGGCTGCAAGGTGCCAACCCTGACAGCGGCCCTCCGCGATGGGAGAGTGCTGGGAAATTGATTTAGGTGGTGTCTGAGGGCGACAGAGATGAATCTGTGCGTCTGATTACAGGAGAAAAATAGCAAACACCAGGAGATAGAAATGGCAGGGAAAGGGGAAAAAAAAGAAAAACAGGGGGGAAGAGAAAGGATAAGGAAAAGATAAAAAAAAAAATTTCAACAACTTTCCAGACATGTACAGACACAAATCTGGAAAGTTAAAAACAACAGTAAACGCGATATACATCATTTCTTAACTGCTTGAAAATTCACAGATTATTTAACAAAAGCGTGTTTCTGTCCAGCTTTTTAACTGATTAACAAGAATGTCAGCAGATGCTCAGCGTTTTTTTTTTCCCCCCACACATGCACTATAAACATATGGCACTATCTGGAGACGTACTTTTGTATGAGTATTAATATTCCAACATGGAATCAGCCTCTTCACAAATGGCTGTTTGAGTTGAGTGAGTCCTGATGCCGTGCATTAAAATGATTTTTCCCATAGGTTAGTGCGCTAAAGGAGTGTGCCCATCTGTGTTATCACGCATGCCTCCGTCTGGCCGTCTGATTATGTTTTTATGGTGTCGTACTCTGTCCCTCTTTCATTCCACTCCCTCATCATCGCATCACATTGTCTAGCTCTCTTTTAATCTTTACCTTTCTCTCCGCAGTCTTTTAGAATTGGTCTGACTAATGCTCTGTTATTATTATTATTATTATTATTATTATTAACTTACTGTACCTCGATGTGAAATGATTCATGATAATTATGAATCATTTGAATCAGTAAAAATGATTCAACGATAATCATTAACACTGATCGCTAACATTTCTCTTTGGCTTAGTCTGTTTTCAAAACACAAACTAATCTGTGTAAAACAGATGGCTTTCATTTTATTACATTTATGTGCACATTTACTCAAACCTTAAACATTTAATACCCAAGGTGCATTAAAATGGTTTGTGCGACATTAACTTACCTATAAGCAGCTGGTGACACATAACACAGTCACTTATTTTTATGTGGCGGATTTAAAGAAGGTGTATTTTTTTTTTCAGAACGGGGGTAACACTTTGCTGTACTTATCATGTTGATCACATACGCATGATGAATTTCCTCGTTCAGTTCTTCGGTCAGCTTGGCCAAGGCTCCTTCCTTTCTCAGCCTGAGGCCACCCCATCTGGGGACACTGCTGTTAGCACCGGGGTCCATTTGGATCAGCCAGGGTTCTTCCTGCATAACACACAAAAACAGAGTGGACCAAGGTGATCGTGTGTCCCTAAACCATCCACACCACATGTTCCTTCCACACGGACATGCAGATTTGGAACTAAGATCGGTGGTTTTGTAGCAGCCAGTTTTATCTCCATGCCATTATTATTCATAGGGATGGTTATCACCGTACAACACTATCATGATAACGTTGCCCGCAATAACATAAAAAGTCAAGTGAATTTGAAGTGAACTTGAAAAGTCGCAAAAATGAAAAACTATCAAATTACGAATTATGCGCGTTTCCACAAACTGGTTTAGAGCAAATAAACCGGGCTGTGTAATGTGGTCAGAAGGTGGCGATATAGGCTACGTTACACGTGGCCGCGACAAATAGAGCAGAAGAAGTGGGAGTGAGTGGGTGAGACCGAATCTCCTCATCAGTCCACACTCACTACCTGTTGCTAATGAGAATATCTGAGGTGACGCTGGGTATCAGTCAGCTGATCAGTCACGTGACTTTAGTGTTTGCTGCGTCAAAACGTGTTAGAAAACAGTGTCTCCATATCCTATTATGCTCATTAACTCTTTTTCAAAAAAGGCCAAATCTAATCAAGTTGACCATGAAACTTGTCTTTGCAAAAATGAGGACATTTTTTTTCACATTTTGCTGTTTCCGTGAACATTTTTGAACGCAAAGCTTCAAAATGCGCATAAAATACATTCATGGAAATTATAGAGGTCGACTGATAGTGGATTTTTAAAGGCCGATATAATAACGGTAGTTCCTAACAACATTGAAGACGCCACCGGAAAAAAATTTGACACTTTTGGAACAATATGACACAATATAATACAATATATATATATACAAGATATATTGCCCACCCTTGACTACCCATCTGTTTTGGGCTGTCGTCTTAAACAGCACAAATGAGTTTAAATGAGTTCAATCTTGTATCTTCTGACAAAAAAAAAAGAGCGATTGTGAAAAGGTAAACAAGAACATATAGAGACTACAAATCTAGAAAAGGTATCGCAGTTTGAAGAATGAGATGTAATTTGTTTTCAGTACAGAAAGACTCCTTGCGGCCGCAACCTTTACTGACCTTTAAATCTATTTGCAGTAAGGGATCAAAGCTGTAGGCTGATCTGTGCAAAGCCAGCTGTTTAATACCAGTAGCACATCCGCGCTTTGACAAAGTCACATTCACCTCCCAAGACGAGCAGAAGAAGGGAACAACCCAAGTCATCGCGTAAACTGAACTGCTGCAAACATTAGAAGATGACTGGCCTCATAATTATATGTAAAACTCTCAGTAATGGTCTCCATGTCACAGCTTTGAAACGTATCTTAAAGCTCTAATTTAACACTGAATACTTGACCCGTGGAAGTGGCCCTCAGGCTTTATATGAGGAACTCAGTGTCAGCAACTTGTGGAAAGGTCTATACATCGCAGCAAAGGTCAAAGCTTCCCTGAATGCACAAATATACCGTGACCCAGAAAAGGAGACGAGGAACGGTTAATCCAAGAAGAGAAATTGGAGAAATTATTCGAGGATGATTGCTACTCAAGGCCAATATTTTTGTTCCTATAAAATTGAAGGACCACTCAGCGAAGTGTGCTATGACATTTAAAGAGGCGCATTTGTTTTCTATGAATGCACAGCCGGATTGGAAAGATATCAGCGTACAGTAAGTGCAAAGCGAGGAAGGAAAAAATAAAAATGATGAAGAGTGAGTGGAGCCTACCAAACACTTCTAGCGCTTCGTACTTTTTGAATGCAAAGAGGGAACGTACGGGCAGATGGACAAATGCAAAGAAAACTAAAAAGAGAGGGAGTCGGTTACAGACTGAGTGAGTAAGAGTGGGTCCAGTGACGTAACTGAGCTATAAATACAGCGTTCCAAAGGCCATATTGACATTTAGGTGTTGATTTATCTGAGAGCCTGGCTCTGTTTTATGAGGGCTTCATCACAGTTCACAGGCAGATTTGATATTACTGACCCGCCCCGTTTTCTCTTGAAATGTGATGGAGGGCTATGTAATGGGCACAAATTGTTTCTGTTTTCTGGCTCACAGAAAGAGAAGGGGACGCAGTTCCAACCGGTGTTTACGACGGCAGCGTCGCGACTACGGTCAGGACTCCATATCGTGAAGCTGTTTTTGTTGCCGACGAAGATGACGACAACAACTGCATTCAAAACCAAAATCATCGGTCATCTTGGACTGTTGTGTGTGCAAAAAAAGAAAAGAAGACAAATAAAGACACTCCTGTTGTTTAAGCCACCAAGGATGGAGGCCGTAAGTTCAATCAGCTGCATCCACTATTCTTCCATCATAATCTATTCATGCAGTTGTCTACTTTACTAGCAGTGATGCCCCAAGACGTATTTTGAACGTTTGTGCCACAGCTGAAGTAATTCCCTCAAGTCATTCCTGAAATATCGCATTCATAAGAATAGACAGACACGACGTTACGGTGACATTGACTGTAACCTCATGTCTGTCTGCCATTGGATAAACTAAAACATTTTTTGTTTTTTTAGTTTATCCTTGAGTCCAAGTGAACGTTTGTGCCAAATCTGAAGGCATTCTGTGAAGCCGTTCTTGAGAAATTGCGTTTTTAAATGAAATGGGGACCAACCGACAGACCTCTAAAGTAAACTGCATGATGTATGAAATTATACCCTCGGCTATTCATCCCGCAATAGTTTTGTAATACTTCCAACGCCTTCTTGAATGTGGTTACTCAAAATAAAATTCACAGATGTCAGAAATCATGGTATAATTCTTGATAATACTTTTGCCTGGTTCTGAAATCCCTGTTCTATCCGTGAAATCTGACGTCTTATTGGGGAATGAGAAGAACAATTTCCAAATTTAGGCTGCAATTCTTAGAGTTCTGGATCCTCATAGCTGTATTCTGAGAAATACAAACTAGCCATTGTCAGCAACACCCACACAAGGTCTCCAAGTTCTTTGGTGAGGCAAGTTTTTTTTTATCAACTACCTCCAGCCACAACCGCTGTGACGCACACACTGTTTGTTGCTCTCCTCCCTCTCTCTCTCTCTCTCTCTCTCTTTGGCTTGTCTTCGCGACGCTGCCAAGCGCTGAACATATGGCTATGCTGACATAGTAATTATATACATTTCCACCCCCATCTTTTATTCTCACTCCCTTCAGATTTGTACGTGTTTGTTTGTAATCCACCACAAAGGGTACAGTATTCATCTGGCATGTGAGTCTTTTCCACAATTTGTGCATTCTTTAGACACGCGGCTTCAGGAATGAAATCAAGGCTACAGTTATTTCAGTTATCGTTTTGCTATTTAAAAGAGCAGGTAAGGTTTAACTGTCATAGTTTTGGCGTTCAAAGCTCATCAGTATGAAGAGAAAAAGGTAGTCAAGTTCGAGTCATCAACTCTAATAGAGGGCACATGAAAAATACAAAACTGGAATGATGCATCTGAGGTGGAGAAGCAGTTTTACTGACATTTGACATAGAAGATGATGCTTTTTTTTTCCTTTTTGTAAAAGAATAAAAATATAGACTTTCGCTCTTGTTATTAACACATTGAATAAGCAGAGACTTTGTTACAACAGATCCATCCAGAAGGTGGTGAATTATTCACTGCTTCATTGGCAGGAGGCCTGGGTGGGGATGAAAGGCCTGGCTTCCACCCCAGGGGGGCTGAGGGGTGGGAGGGAAACAGCTCGCGGTGCCTGCCCTCCACCATTCCAAGCGCCGAGCTAGCTTCACATAATTTGTGGCCTAACAGCAGTTTGTTCATTAACAGTCCCTTGCTGGGTGACAAGATCCAGTCAGTGTCAATTAGACTGTAGCAGCTGAACAGGTGGGACGGTGGCTACTGGGAGGAGAAGAATCATTAGGGTAAGTGATGAGAGCCAGGAAGAAAAGCATCAGCATCCGAGGTTAGCAACTAATGTTTTAAGTCTCGGTCAGTGGCTCGGCTGTAGAATTCCAGTTAAAGCCCTGCAGGCAACTGGCGACAGTTTTCTGTGTGATACATTTCCAAATCTCAATGTTTCATAATTGTATTCTCTGAGGAAAACTCTATAGATTTCTGTTGATGCTATCAGTTTCAATTATTTCAGTGTCCTTTTTTTTAGTGCCACATTGGCATGGCTCACGACTAGATCTGTTAGTGGCCGTTATTGTAGAAGAAAAGCCATCCCCAACACCACCGTTGCAGTTGTGACGTAGTCGCCAAAATTCTTCATATTGACCCCATAGAGTCGAACTCATTGTTCCTGAGTTTTCTAAAGGCTCATCATCCTACGCTGTTATGGTCAATATTGTTCACTAGGCTGCTAGTTTCAGAGTTGCCAAAAATGAACTTAATTGCGATGATTATAGTGATTCTTTAGCATCACACTAAAAGTGCTCCGTCCGCTTTAACCTGCAGAGTTTGTGTAATGTGTTGCGTTGCTGCTGCTGAAGAAATAATGGCTGACGGAATGACGACTTCAAACTGCTTTGCTGAAGCAGTGATGCAAAACTCAACGTTAAAATGTAAAAACATTTTTGGCTCATTCTAAAACTCCAGCGGGACAAATAGGCTGTCGTTTAGGTAATTATTAGGAAACGTCGCAGCTGTCACAGATGTATGTACAGTTATAATAATAATAATAATAATAATAATACATTTTATTTGACAGCGCCTTTCTGAACACTCAAGGACACTTTACAGGGAGGAAAAAACACAGAGTAAATAAAACCACAAACAAAGTAACACAGAAAGAAGGGAAACAGTGAAATTATTGAAAATGCAGATTGAAACAGATGAGTTTTGAGTCTGGATTTGAACTGAGGTAAAGAGTCAATGTTATGAAAATGTAAACTAGTGTTTAATTCATCAAACAGCAGTTTTATTTCAGCTTTTTATTCTAGCTACTTTCAAAATATTGCAATAATATTGGAATTTTAGTCAAACAACAACAAAAAGCCATCACGCACAGCCTCAATCCTCCAGAAACTTTTGGAAAACTGTGAGAAAGCTTATTACAGTTTGCTTGTAACCTATATTTTAAAAGAATGTCATTCATATCATGAATCGTGAATCGTGATTTTACGTCAAGAGATCTTTTGGCCAGGTCCACTCTATGTATTCCTCTCATTTTGTTCTCTCTCTAACATTGAGATGAAACAGTTCCCGGGAGCAAACTGGCCCCACTCAATAATTTAGAGCCTAAAAACAATGAATTAACAATTATTTATGGACTGGGTGACGTTTTCTACCCTGCACTTCAAAGGACACACAAAACTGTCTTTAAAAACAGATAGTTTTATGATTGGCCGAGCCACGCTCCAAGCCATCATAAAATAGCCTAATCATCTGTTTTACTGTCCCAAACAAATAGCTTCAAAATGTCAGATTTTGTTGAGGATGTTGATTTACTGGGTGAGCTGAGTGGTCGAGGGATGAGGGACAGCACAGAGGAGGGAGATGTGAGAGAGAAACCGAAGAGCTGGTAAAGTCAAGAAACAAAATGATCCGAACGCACTGAAACAATCTACGCCGACTACTTGTGACGCACCGCAGTACAATAACTCTCTGATGCCGGACGAGAGGCAAGACAAATCATGTCAATGATGGGGCATAAATGTGAATCATCCCTGCAATCTTGGCAGGGAATCTCGGTGCCCAAACTGCAACGGGAGAAGATGCTGGAGCAATATCCTGTCTTCTGGCATCGTGCGTTTTAGTTGCACGGTGCCAACCCTGCAGAGGAGTGCTAACATAATGAACACTACTTCAACACCTGCACAATTAAAGCAGATATCCAGATAAATGTTAAATGATTACCCCCAATCTTTAAGCATGCTTTCAATTGCATCCCTGTGTTGCTTGGCAACCATTCTGCTAAATGTCAAACTTCATTGCTAGGTGGAAGAAGTATTATTTGTCATCAAAAACTCATTGCATTTTTTTGTTGCTGTGCGTTTAATTTTTGAAACCTTGCCAGATACGTGTATTAACTGTTTTATAAAAGTAATAAGCCACGCGAAGGCAAGGCTGTAAATTAGAGTGATTTACAGCTAAGGGGGGGTTTGTTAAGAACGGCCCTTAGTGGTTCTAAAATGACTATGAATCACGGCATCTTGGGGCTTATTGCTTGATTTCATGGTCTCTTTAGTCAAACAACACACACAACGATATTCACTTCTTTCGCTCACAAATGCGTCACAAAGCAACGAACGGTGGGATGAACGTGTAAACAGTCAACAGTAAAAACAACAGCTGGATGAACAACGTGTCTGTCGCTAGCCTATCAGCGGTGACAGCTGTTTCCTACTGATGGCACAAAGTGGCAAGTGCATCCGACAGTTTACCTGTTTACTCATCCCTCCACCTCCTTCTATGGAGTCCTCTCCACATCTGTGTGTGTGCCTTTATGTAGAGACACTGTTCAGTGAAGTCCTGGTAGAGAAGGGAACGCTCTCACTTTAAAATGACTATTCTCACTAAAAAACAAAATGTATCCTAATATTGTACAAAATGGTATTTTGAAGAGAAGGTAGACATGAGATTCTTTGTTTCTCAACTGAGACAACAGCAACTGTGTAGTTTAAATTTCCAGTATCCGGGTTATTATCAGGTTTCTGAAATATCCATGAAGTAAACATCATATCCCGAGTTCAGAAACCTGGATAAGACCTTATCCCGGTTTTGAGAAAGCTGAATATTCTAGCTGGAGCACTCTGAAAGAAACCACAATACTGTTATACGTATACATCTTAGCCCGGTTTCTGACAGCTGTGCAGGCGCCAAACTGATCAAGCAGTTAAATACACTTGGCAGTTTAGATGGAGAAAGGCATCGGAAGGCTGATCTGTTGAAGTCTGCGATAAAACAGGCGAGCAAGTCAGGTCAAGGTGGAAAACGGTACGGAAACACTAACATCACAACCAGTCACTGAACTCCATTATGAGAGTGCACCGCTGCCTCGTCCTACGTGGGGGCAGTAACAGACGGACAGACGTCAAAGTGCAGGTCGCGTTTAGCTGTTGCTCATATCTCCCAGTGCTGGCAGTAACACTAAGCTCTTCAGTGGCCTCGTTTTCAGTAGCCACAGTCAGATTAATTCAAAGGTAGGTTAGCAGTTACTGAAATGTCAAGATTAAATTGCCGTGTTGTATTTGTAAACATCAAAGGCACCTGTGCAAATAGTGATGAGTAACCGGGATACTAGTGTTCATCATGTACACGGGGCTATGAATAACCAGACTCTACTGTGTTCCATGTAATGAATATGATCAAAACGGGATTAACCTCATAACGGAATACTGGTGCGCACAGTCAATATGGATTCCAAAGAGGACAAATAAAGTGATTTTAATATACCCCCTTTAGTGCAATCACACTCTTTCTCTCACTGAATCTGGCGTCTATTATATTTTTTATCATTATTATGGTTATTATCTACCTTGTTTGCTCTCAACCGTAGAAGCTGTCCTCTTTAGGCAGATAAGGCAGTCAAATTTAAATGAAAATTAAGTGAAAAATCAGATGAGACTAATCAGTCTGCTTTCAAAAATCATTCCTTTCGGTTAAGAGAACACCTTGACGTGACGATGTGCACACGAGAAAAGCCTTAGCTGTGTTTTCAAACACGACGACACGGGGGCCCAGTGCATCCTGGTCACACACACACACACAGAGGCACTTACATGTCCGCTCACGCTAAGTCCTAACCCCCTACAGAGAATCCCGTCATCGCCAGTTGAAACATGTAGTTCACCTCCTTTGGGTAAGAGACAACCTCCCCAAATAAGAATGTCTCTATAATGAGATTTTTTTCCTGATGGGTCTTCAACGCGAGTCTGACCTTGTTCAGCACCTTACCCTCATTTAAACCACAAATCCATCTGCACCATCAAAACGGAAGATTTTTAATTAAACGTGTGATAGTAAAATTGGAATACTTATCTTGGTATTTTTCATTTTCCCCTTTGAGCTCAAATTCCATTATCTTTGTCTCAAGAACTGTCAACGCATCAAGATTTCACCTCATGCGACAGCACTTTAATACTCTCTTTAGATAGGCCGGCTGCCGCTAAGACGAGGAAATTAAATGCTCAAAGCATTCTGCTCTAATCCCAAAAAGTGTAGCAAGAGTCAAATAAACTGCACCTTTCTGCCCTTACGTGGGGCTTGTTTTTTATCACTGAACCAGAAAAAAAGCATGAATGTGACATTTTCTGCATTGTTAACAAGCCCGACTCATGCCAGTGCCTTTTGGCAAGAAATGTCCTTTGTGTCTACGGAAGGCGGTCCAAAACATACACTGTACATACAGTACGTATCTCCTAATATAAAACTTCATTCAGAGCTAGAGGGGGATCATGCTACAGCTGATTTTATGAAGATCGACAATGTGGTTAGATAAAATAGGACTGTTTCATGTGATGCGGTGTAGAGGTAGAGATGTCATATTGAGTTGCATCTGTCTGATTTAAATATGTAACCACGTCACATAACCCGGTATTTGTCTGTCTGCTTCCCAGCTATAATTTCATTCCTGCCACCGTCCCTGTGGTCAACACAGAGCGGATACATATATTAAATATGCATTTCTATTATTCAATAGTGGATGATTAACACCAGTGGGCCTCCTCCTGGATGATCCTTGCATGTCTTCCCCTCTCCTCCTCCCGATGCCCACCAGAGCATGTAAATCTCACCAGTAAATATTTCAACAGGGTCGTGCCGAGTTTCCCTTCTCTCCGGTGAGGTTAATAGAATTCGGAGCATGCCTTTGCTATTAGGACCACTCTAATTAAATCAAGAGGCGATCCTTGCAGTGCGCACACCGCATTTGCCTGTTTACCTAGTGCCACACTTTCCAAAGACACTGGAGGAAAGACAAGGGGGCTGCGGTGACAATTGATAGGAGCGAGATCCAACCTGATCTCAAAATAGATTTAAGGCTTTTGTCCCTGAGCAATGAGAGCACCTATACTAATGGCTCTAAGTATTCAATTGGACAAAGACGTCTATTTTTTTGTCAGTGTTTCCAACCCTATTAGATTCCTGCGCTAAGGACTCGATACAATTGATGATCCCGAAGTCGTTCATCACGCCTGAGAAAAGAGCATTGATTTGCCTCTGACAGTGATTTATGCAGCGTAATAATGTATTGCAACACACTCTTCAGCTTTAATCCTGCTTTGGGCTTTGTCTTACAAATTCTAAAGCTATTACACAGCTTCAGCGAACATTTATGTGCATTACAGCGAACAACTGAGATGATGTTTATTGTTTTCCCCGCAGACTGAGATATGGCAAAATCTAATAGAGAAAATAAAACAGACAGTAGGTCTTTACCTTATCTGACTCTTCCAGGGGTGAGAGGAAGATCCCAGTCCCTGCTTGAAAGGAAAACAGTGAAGGTGTTGGTCATCCATTATCAAGGCTACTAGGGGTTGGGGAACTGAGTGAAAAAGTCTTGAGGGAATAATCAAGCTGTTTTATTATAGCAGGAATAATCCAAGAGAGACTGTTTTAATTTCCAAATGCCCCACAGCACTGACCCAAAATTAATTGTTCCTTTTGCTACAGAGGGAGAACCCCTTGAGATAGACAGTGGAACGTAGAAAAAAGAATACATCCTGGGTAATTACACAAGTGTAGGGCATTTTTCTGTGGAGTAGGAGTCTTGCTGGCCACGGATTATTTGAGTTTAATGGAAGCGAGAGCTGACCCGAGGCTGAGGAGGAGAGAATTAGAGTGTTGACATACAGGACTGCTGAGACTGAGAAGGCTCTCACAAATCATGAGTGGCAGCAGCCTAGGCAAATTAAGCACATGTCTCACAACGAAACGGCACTCGTGGCTGTTGTTGAAAGGTGTTGCCGAGATACGTGCAGTGTAATGTTTATACTTGTGGTTATTAAAAGTTCAGGGTTAAGGGCACAACGTTAAATCATGCAAAATCTTCCGCGGCGGTGCAGTTTAAATGTAAAAATGCAAATAATGGTGCTGGCATTATTATACAGTTCCTTAGGGTCTGATAAGGAATAACAAGGTTCAGTACAGTTACATACAGGGTTCAACTGAAGCACTCTTTTATATTTAGAGGTCAGTCACTGTTTAAGTGGCTTATTTGGTAGTTAGTTAAAAAAAGGCTAATAATCATTTGGGGAACCCTTGAGGAAATTCTTGACATTTCCAGATGCGGAAGCCCATTGAAAACCTCTGGAATGCGATCGAGAGGGGGATGGATGGTGGTGACCAGCCGGTTGCATTTTTGCACCACTGGTGGAGAGCATGCCGAGACGCAACGTCAGGGTTATTCCACAAAATGTCTATTTATCGTGAAACAGGAAGTACACAGGAACATACTGTGGAAACCTCGCCGTGGTGCCGCCATGTCAAACACGCCACATTCTGTTTACAATTCTTGACATGTTAAAAGTTTACACATTGAGATACACATAGATTTTAAAACGTTGAAGTATTTTTAACTGATTTACACTTTGATTTACACCGTGTACTTCAGTACATGGACCATGATCTGTTAACTTTGTGTTTATTGGGGAGAGCTCTTAAAACAACACTTGACTTGAAGGTGTACCTTTGTGTTCACGTGGTTTTGTGATCGTAACATTGATTAGAGATGGGTTTCCCCTCTTGGATGTGTTTTTCATTTTGACCAGTTGTCATTTTCTGCAAATAAAATGACAGCCCTTAAAGAAAATGTCTTCATTTTTTTGGGAGAGATATTGTCTAGAATAAACAAAAATGTCCTTTTGTACATGCCAAAGAACAAAGCAAGTGATCTCTTAGGGCCCTTTCACGTGTCTTACTTGGTCCACACTTTCGGACTTTCCGGTTTGATCCGAACCAAACCACCGCCAGACCAAACGACCAGTGATCCGTCTAAGAAAAAGATCAGGTCTCGGTCCAAGGAGAGCCCAGACTTTCGGACACAAGGCTATCATGGCGAAAACAAAAGAGGAAAAACAAACAGAAGACGGAAGAAGCATGACCGCCTACAAAGGGAGATGCAGCGCAGCCCTTATTTTTTCCCAGTGGTTTCTTCTACGTACTGACCGAGACGTTACAAAGTTGGTGGTGAAAAGCACTCTCCTCAAGCCAAAGCAGAGAGTCTGATGTTCTCTCAATGATCAGTATTATGTGACAGGTCGTAGTATCCGTACACATCAAGTCTCGGTGGCAAAGGAAAAAAACGAAAAACACTGCGGCGACTGAATTTTCCAGGGCATCAAATAAAGATGCACATCCATCTCTATAATTCATTGTCAGTGCAGGAAAGTGGTCCTTACGTAGCGAGGTGAGAAGCGTGAGCATGGGGGGTGATGGTGGATTGTATCCGAGCATAATTCATCAGGTCAACATCAGACAATACAACACTGATAGAAAAGTCATCCCCACACTAAGCTGGACTAATGAACTGTTTGTTCTCACATGTAAGAACTAATGTAGTGTGTGTCCTCACCTGTATGTGAATCACGGACTTTTTGTCCTGTGTGATTGCTGTATTGTCGACGTTCTGATGGCCTGAGGAAAGAGAGGTAAAGCTATTAAACGTCGCGGCGTTGTCCGCGAGGAGTCTCGTTCTGCAGTCAAGAGCGGAAGAGTGAGGATGAACGTCAGAATGCTGAGAACTTAAGGTAGCAATCAAAAGAACAAGGTAGGGGAAAGAGAGCAACAGAGTGAGACATCATACGGCATTTTAACCGTAAATCTAAGTCATCAGTCAATTCAAATTAGCAGTCAGGGAGGGATTTAGTGTGATATGGCTTTTATTGCACAGTCCGCGCTGCATTGAAAAGAGCCAATACATAGTGTCTCCTCTTCCTCTTACTGTTCCTGTGATAAAATTTCTCACATCACTGGAATAACAGATCACTTCCATTTCACATACGCTCACACCGTACCTCATCTGATTTACTGTGCCAGTAGCCTTCACGGTCTACGTCTACGGGACCATCGCGCAGCGCTTTTCTACAGTATGTTTGCGTGTGTTTGCATGTGTGTGTGGTTTAGAGCTGGCTGGGGAATCTATGCTTACTGCCTCTGAGTATTACTCTTTTTTAGAATCCCTCTTGGAGGCTGTAATGTGCTATTGATTTGTTTAGCTAATATATTTCTTCCCTCCTCTCATCTTTCTCATCACCGTACGACGCCACGTGACGGCCCACCTCCGCACGGAGCCACACCTGCGACTACGAAGAACTTCTCAGACAGAGACGTGGTGAAAATTGGAAATCGGGACACGGACTGATGAGCAGTATTTCCGGGGAATTTTGACCACACAGCAGGGGGAAGAAAAAAAAGAAAAAGAAAAAATCAACATCTCCAGGCGTTGTATAATCAGGTTTTCTCCCAATAAATAACGTCACATTCCTTTAGTCTCTCGCGAGCTACAGTCTTTGCTGAAAAGGAGGATATGGAGATAAGCTCACCTATCATTCCTTAGCTTGAGGCTTTTGGAGACTTTCTGTTGTCTTCCTTAAAGACTACATGAATCCAGAGCTGTCACTGCGGCTGAATCAAACACATCCCATTCAACTCCCTCTCCCTGCGGTGATGTGATATAAGGAAAAGGTCGGTATTGTGTTAATAGCTTACGAAATCTCTCAACCTGGAGTAAAAAATATTAGGTAATGTAAGACGGATGAGCAGAGTTCTTTTTAACCATCCTGTCTTCTTCTTTCTTTCTTTTTTTTTTTTTTTATTTTAAACGTGGAGTAAGGCAAGGATTGAACATACAATGGACATCATCTGCTGTAACCATAATCCTTGAATAATAACTCAGTAGTGACACACCATTAATCCAATGAGAACTCATTACAGCTCCTATCTCCGTTTCATCTGCATTACACCAATTAAAGGAACAAAGCAATTCCAGCCACATCCAAACCACTGTGAATGGATTAAGATTATCAGATTACGCCGAAGCATGTAGGAATGTATACTGTCAGGGTTTCAGCCGAAATGAATAACAAGTAACACTAGAAGTTACTGTTGCTCTGGTGCTTCACTGTTGCGCAACAACAGTTTACAATCTAATGATGAAAACTATATTCATTCCATATCTCTAATGTATTTGCTCTCGTATGTCAATGCAATGAAGTAGTTTCTTCTGAAAGCTTGAGTATATATAAGAATTGCAGATATATTTTGTAGTAGCACTTAGCTAGATTTGTTATTAGTTCTATCATAAATGCACACCATGGATATGCAAATGAGACATTCAGTGAATTACAAACGTATCTGTACATCATTTAATGAAGAGAGATTGCATTAGACCCGATTCTTACGACAGGCCTGGACCGCAAGAAGAATGCAGGAAGTTCTCCTGAATCACTATTACGTGGCATTTGAGAATAAATAGGGTTTGTTTAGGCTCTTTTCATGTTGCGGCCTTGTTACTTTGCTTGACTGTTCCTCTTATGATGCCTCTGCATGTAAGGCACATATCGTGGGCTGAAATTAAGAAGGAGTAGCAGGATATCAATTGCAATTAGTTGAATCAAAACTGTCGATGGCTGCGGCGGGAAGAGTAGATTTGCTGTAGATCTAGAAGATGATTAAATGACAGCGATATTAATATATAATACTGCTATCATGTAATATGAAACAACATTCAAACATTTTTTTAAACATTTTAAATAAGCTAGCGCCAGCTGTTCCAGCATTAATACTTCTTGTCTTTCAATAAATTAGCAGTTTACTTCCACTCATGATAAATTTATACTCTTCCTGTCAGTCTCTCCCACGTGAGTACGTCTCCCAATTTTAAACATCCTTCTATTTTAGAGTTTTTAAGTGAACATCTAAATCCATTACATTTTCTTATTCAAACACGAGCTCATACTGTGGAACATCTCTGCTTTCAGGAGATGGTGCAAATCGGAAGTGAAAGGTAAAATAAAACGTTCTCATTCATTTCATACTGTCTCAGCACATTAGCATCAAGTTCAGAACTTCCTCGGTGGCTGCGGCTCAAATTAACCTGATTTGATCATGTGAGGCAGGGAGTGGTCGTGCAGCCTTCAAGGAGGCCTGGGTTGAGGGGGGGGAGCGAAGAGGGTATCAGGTGGGTGAGAGCCCAGCAGAGGCAGCCGCGAGCATGGAGTGGCCTGCTGACCTTCATTAGCGTGCCTCAGTGAGCTATGCAGAGTAGTGTGGTGCTGTAGTGCCTGTTTGCCCGCTTGGGGTGGGGAAGGCGGTGACAAATTGCATCCCGTAAAGGAGATAAGGCTGTTATTAGAGCTGTTGGAATCAAAAGTGGGAAAAGAGAGAAAGGACCAAGGCGGTGGGGATGAGATTAAAAACGGACCCGTGGTAAGAAACATGCAGTTTACACGAAGAAAAAAGTGACAGCAACATGGTGAGAATTTGCCTCATTAGCAGGTGATGTAAACGTGTTAGTGAAACTGTGGCTTCTTTTGATGCTACACAAATAGTGTCATGCAAAAAAAAAAAAAAAAAAATGTTTCATATCTCCGCGCACACAAAAGAAGTAAGAGAGAGGAACAGCTTGCAGTCTCTGTACAATCGAACATGGCAGTTGTAAAATGAGAAGTGCATGTGTGTGTATGTGTGATTGTGTGTGTGAATCTGTGGACTCCAGCCCTGGAGACTCCCCTGAAGCAATGAGGTGTGGGCAGAAATCAAACTTCATTAGATCCACACGCAGTAAGCCCGACTGCAAGCCAAACAAGCAGCAACAGCAAAATATGTGGAGAAAATGTGATGTTTCTTTGTTCCTGTAAGTAGATGTTAATTCCTCACTCTGAGTAGCTATGTGACTCAGTGCTTTTAATTTCAATTTTTGCAGCGCGCACACACACACACACACACACACACACTACACACATCTCTGTAGTTACTGGAGTCGTAAAATCCAAACGTACACAAGCGCAAGGGGTGACTGGTTAAACACCCTTAATAAAGAAAACTGTATTAGTGTGAGGGATGCAAACCGAGATACGCATGATGATGAAATGTAATCACTTTACATTTTAAGGCTGTTGGGAGTTTTTTCCGTCATCCGTCAGTTTCGTTTGTTTGTTTGGGTGCCACAGTGTTCCGAGGAACTGCAGCTCGACGGTTGACATATGCACGAGTTGACAAATGGAAACTGATGATGCATTTACACCGGGAAAAAAATCTGGAACTTGGAATTACATTATTATTTTCTTGCTGTTACCCCACAGTGTAGAACCCGAGATACATATTAATACCTATTGCAATGTAGAAACTAGATCATCTAGTTTTTACTCTTGTTGCACTCACTTTTACTAACTTGCAGCCATGTACCTCCAGTGGATATACCTGTCTGTGCCAATTATCTATGGAAATGAACCTATATATAAGAGCAAACTACACCGCAACGGTCCCATATTGAGCTGTGGCTTGTGCACAGATTAAGTCATCTTTCATCAGTTTGGCGTGGTGTGTGA
Organism: Coranthus polyacanthus; assembly: GCA_037367275.1. Lineage (NCBI taxonomy): Eukaryota > Metazoa > Chordata > Actinopteri > Kurtiformes > Apogonidae > Coranthus > Coranthus polyacanthus. The sequence continues at coordinate 21,798,735 of JAPQRN010000002.1, read as the reverse complement.
AAAGTGTCCAAGTACATGACTGTGAATGAAACTCTACAAATAGCAGGTTGTCTGTGCGTTTGTGCATGCACATGGGACTCTAAAAATCCTCTCTTCACCATGAGAGTCAAAGGAACACGTGTTGAGACTGTGTCAGTACCCCGGCCAACACTAGCAATCTGATGGAGCCTTGCCTGTAGCCTTGGCTTGCCCTTCGCCTCTCTGCCAGCCGGCAGAACTCTGATCACAGCTTTTTGAGTAGAGGAACAAAGAAATGTCTTCCACCCATTAAGAGTGTAACAATTTTTCCTGTTCTTTCTCAATTCTCATTTGACTACTCGAGATTCCTTTGGGCATTAACTCTGACAAGGCAATCTCGTTTTATTATTCACAGGACGCTACCTCTCTTGACTTTGAACAAATCTCAAGTGAAGCCTTTACTTTTAATACACACAGTGCAAGTGGTGTGGCATCCTGACAGAAGACAAGAAGCCCCATTTGGAAAACAATGTACATGCGGAGGAATACACTGCATTTCACCCCCTCTCTGCCATCGATCTGTCAAAGGAGCCAGCATCCCATGCTAAGTATTTCTCTCTATTAAGAAATCATGAACCATCTGTCTGCTCAGCTGAAACTGTACATGATGTGAGGGATGCCTATCATGTTATGCTTAATTAATGAGCTACTGTATGCTTGCCAAGGAGTCACACCACAAACAATATGCAAATGCTCTCACTTTCTCTGAAATGAGAACTTCAGGAGTGAGGTGGATGCCAGGTTTGTCTCGACTGCCTCATACTGGAACTGAAATATTGTCCAGGCAGAGAAGCTATGATGTTCGAAATGCAGGGAAGGTGTTAAGTGGAGATGTTTTATGAAAGAGCCTCATTGATGATGCGAGAAGATGATGATACACCAAGACATTTAGCAAGAACATGTGGTTTGTCCTCTAAGAAACCCCCCAAAAAAAATGGAATGGAAATGAGCAAAAATAGTCAAATAGGCAAAAAAAAGTTTGGATTGAGCTGACTCTGGACATCTATTGACATTAGCTGACCGCATGACTAAGCTAACATTATCCAGTTTTGCACACTGTTGCGCTGACAGCTAATGTCAAAACAAAGCACGCAATCTTCCACAGTGCACCTTAAACGTCAAAATGTATGCACAAATCCACAGAGGTTACTAGCTGTTGGAAGCACCTGTATTTACGCTGACATTTACAGCCTGTGATCACAACCAGGAGGACAATATCAACACCTGTAGACACCTGTAGAGGAAGCCTGAGTCATACAACGCAGGATGTAAACACAGACCGTCTTCGTCACGCGAGTATCTGATTAACATTCTTTGATTCTGAATCGATACTGCATAGTTTTTCGCACTGAAGTCGTCTTTAGTTCTAGAATCGTTGCTTACACTAACATGCCAATAGACATAGTAATGAAGTCAAAAAGTACACCATTAAAATAAAACCAGGTTACTTTATGTTTAACGGCATTCAGCAGCACAAACACCATTTCCCAGAAATCCTCGGCCGCTGCAGTTCTGCAACCAGCACTGGCACCACATCACACCCTGAAAAATAACTTCTACATGTATTTATTTATTTATTTACAGTAAAATCTTTACTGCAAGAGGTGAAGTTCGGCAGAGAGTATAGGCTGTGCTCTACAGTGGTATCAAACATTTTAACTTCTCCCTCAAAAGAATGCCAGATAACAAAGTTTTTCGGGGCAATTGTAATAAACAAGTTCAAGGAAACAACTTCTTTTCCCCCGTTGCCCTCAGTACATACAGAGAATACAGTGACAGACAATCAGATTTCCTCCCACACTCGCACACACACAAATACACACACGTCACGTTAATGCACACTGCAATGAGCCTCACAGGAAAGAAATAGTCAGCTCGGTGAGAAGCGATTAGAGCTCCCTTTGGTCGCCATGGTGTTACCAATGATTGATGTGATTAATAAAGCTGTTGTCATGGCACCCTCTGTGCTTCTGAATGCAGGCCAAAAGACATAGAGAGGGAGAAAGGAAGAGGAATGGGCAGAGATAGGGACTCTAAAGGCACTCATGTATCTCACCACTATGATTTATCTTTGTGCAGCTCAGGGACAAACCTCACTCATCAGATTATTATTTTACACACACCACCACCTCGTCTAACAGCACTAAGATTTAGTTGTCTTCACAGGGAAGCTGAGCTACATCACTGTCACTGTTGACTCAGTGAGACCAAGTCAAGCAAATTTAGCTAATCAATCTATTCACTGAATATTTATACAAGTAATTAATTTTCAATGTCTTAGCTTTTGCGGATGAGATTTCCCAGGACACTGAATCAGTGTTTTTCACCTTTTTTCTTCATGGACTAATGACTAAAAGCCAGGCAGTTCAGAAAAACTTCACTTCAGGATTAAGCGGTGCTTCACTTTGGTTTCCACTAATGCATGTCTGAGTGCAAGAAATAGGGTAATGGGTTTGGTCAGGCTTCTTGTTAAAACAAGCATTAATTATCAGCGATCACATGCAAGATCCACGCTGCCGTACTATTTTGCCCAGTGATGAACTATACTGAATTTCTCTTTTTTTTGTTGGACTGGTTCAAGTAAAATGAAACGCAATAAAGAACCAAATTCATTAGGTCAGCTAGCTGCTGTATTCATTTCTGTAACTCAATGCAATTGCTCATTGAGCATGTCATTGATTAATCTTTCTGAAACGCTAAAATGTGTTCCATTGTTTTAGGAGGTATATTGTGAGATTAGTGATATTTTTGGTGAGCACAAGAGCACGTCAAGCAAAACGTATCCTTCTTAGACACGCTGCAGTTATGTAGAAACCTTCATTTGGAGTGGTTCTGGCCAAGTCTAACATTTCAGTCTTCTTTGAGCCCTAGTTTGAATTTTACCACTTCCATATTTCTTAGGAAAATATCCAGATTCTTACAGTCGGTCATACTCCACTGTTCATTAGGTAGCTGTCTGTGTTTTTGGTGCTAAGCAGTTAGGTCTATGTAGTGACTACTTACACATTACACAGAGTTATAGTTTAATTACTACTGTTTTGCTTTTCATATCTAGATGCATGCGATGAACAGAACTGTCCTGATTTCATTATCATGTTTGGTATTACCCTCCATACTAAGCCACCTTCTCTCCACTTTCTAGTTTATTTCAGAGTATTGATTGGAAAAAAGTACTGCTTCTGCACTCTGTTACCTGTGAGGAGTGTGTATTTTAATTACAGTATGATGCAGTAAAAATAACATCCCTTTAATCAAGGAAAACAAGCCCAAAAGCAAATAGAATGTTTTACTTCATTGAGCAGGAAATGGACATTTTTCAAATGGCTTTGTAGGTTTTTTTCTTTTTTTTCCGACATTTTAAAAAACTAAAAACTACCCCCACCCCCCTCCCCACTTTTCTCCTTTCAGATGAATTTTCAAAGGCTCGCAAGAAATATCCTCATAACTTTTTCCAAGCATCTTAACTTTGAACGGTGTAGCACATTGGTTTGATCGATACGAGTTTGCCTTCATGTCTCAACAGGACAGATCCGAGGGATATAATGTCATTATGCCTCATAAATGGCGGCATGCAGTGTAATTAAGTAGGAAATTACCCAGAGGTCAGCTCTCACCTGGTGGAGCTGAATAGCTGAGATAATGATTGAGATTACTTTAGCTTTGATCTCAACTGCCTGTTAACATCCTCCCTGTGTGATTTGGGGGGGGACGCCGCAAGGCGCCAACGATGTCCTTCTCCGGGTTTTGGCTCAGGTTAAATGTTACTTTTGGATTCACTGAGCCAAGATAATTTCCCTGTAGTTTATCTGTGACCTGTCAGGTGTTCGCGGTTCATTAGACATCACTCTGTAGACAATGGATTGTTTTAATCAGAGTTGAGAGGCTTCACTTTGCCTATCAATCTATCCATGATTATACCTTTCCGTTTGAACATGTGCTCTCCAATCCACAAGGGGTCCTTTTTGTGGTCTGTAGCATAAAAATAGAGAAGGTGCTGTGTAATGCAAGGACAAATTTGTTTGAAATCACCTTGGTGATGACAGTTACTTGCTGGATTTCAAAATGAACAAAGATGTGCATGCTGTATTCCTGTAGACAGTGGGTGGATATGATGTATGTTTTTTTTTTGCCTGCCAACAGAACACTGGATTAAATAAACAGCAACAAGATATGGAAATATTATCTCTCAGTTAGTTAAATCAAACTGCTATGAAATCACCAATTACAAGCTCAAAATACCTCGATTTCAGTCATTGTGTGAATGCTCTATATAACTGCATGCTTCTTTAAATGTATATATTGTATTAACATGACAATGGTGACACACCGAGGAGATGTAGGAGGACAAAAATATTGTAGCTGCTGCGACACAAACCAAATCAGACATGGCCCTCTGGGAGGCACTGGGAGGCCCGAGGTCTACCTGGCTGTGAATGTAGGCCACTGGGTGAGAAGGAGGGATATTCTCAGCGTGTCCTCCTTCCCGTGGTAGGAAGTAGTCCTAACCGTCGGCGATTATTACAGCCACCGTGATAGGCTCTGCTTCTCGGCTCTGACATGTTAATATTACATGAAACTGTTGACAATGAGCCTCGGGCCAGAGGGAGACATTGAGATTTTTTCTCTCTCTCTCTCTCTCTCTCTCTCTCTCTCTCTCTCTCTCTGTGTGCAAGATTTGCCAATTTCTTTTTGCCTCTCCATCCATCTCAGTGACTTTAAATAACTCATGCCCTCATTATCCAAATATGGGAAAGCACACACCATAGAATTCATTTGATTTCAGTGTCTTTATTTTGCATCCTGTTGTGTTGCAACACTTACCACTTCGGTACACACATTATTTTACTATAGCGTCATTTCGCAGATTGAGCATTCTAATAAATGGAGGATTAAGGCTGTGTGCAGACTAATACGTTTTTGCTTTAAAACTCATAGCATTGACACGAAAATGGAGGCTTTTGGAATCGCCTCTTTTAGTTTGGAAAATTTAGGGTTGCGTCGTGAGGTGGATGGAAAAAAGGGTGACAGTAACGTTCTGCCTGACTGACTGGCTCCCATAGCTCACTACGTATCCTTCCTTGGTTTGTAAAACACACCCTTGATTCAACATGGATGCTGAATTACAGGCGGTTCTGTTCTGTTAGCAGATATTATGCAGTTAAATTCTGCTTTTTACCATGACACTATGGAGTCCAGTCACGGCAGGAGAGCTGTTATTCAAGCAAAGCAATTCCCCGTATCCGGCGGCTTCTTCGGTCCCCTGGTCATGTGCGTTTCAAGCATCTTAGAATGTTGAGAAATTATTTCTGAGTCTTTTTTTTTTAAACGCTTTTGTGGATGGGGATTGTTTTCATTTTAAAATGGCGTTTTTAAGTGAAAATGCATTAGTGTGGATGTAGCCTAAGAAGAAGGCTTGCCTCATTTGTGTTCTTTTAGTTCCCCAAGTGGAGAAAAGAATGAGAGCTCATTTGCCACCAAAAGAGGATTCCCAATTTGACTGGTCAAAAGGAAAAACACCTGAGTATCACACAAAATCTGTAGAATGCATACCAAATATATTATCACCTAGCATCATCCTCAAAATCCAGCTGCTGCTTATGAAAACCTGTTTTTCATCCACTTCTTTGCATCCTCTCCTGTTCCAGCATTTCTTTCTCGTAAACCCCCACATTTTCCTGCATAATCTCCTCCATCTCCACCACCTTCCTCCCTTTCCCTCAGTTTCTCGATTCATCCCTCCAAGGACACATCCACCAGGTCATTATCATCCTTCCTGCTGACACATATTTGGAATCTATCTATCGAGATCTCTCCCAAACATAAACTCTTAACTTCACCAAGGGCATGTGTTTGATGAAGTCAAGTGGAAATAAATTGGTGGTCATTCCTCTCGTGGAGCCTCAGCATTTGCCCCCCCAACCCCTGCAAAACTGTAACCACACACAAATCTGTGCATATCGTAAGTCCGCACACACACTCAAACACACAAACTAATGCACATCTGCTATTTTCGCCACCCTGTCCACCTGAGAAGGCCTGTGCCTCCAAGGCAAGACTACAAAGCCCAGTGACAGTTGGATGAGTGAACAGAAGGCGTCAGGGAGGTGGCTTATGACAGCAACACAAAAGCACTAGTGTTTAGTGAAGGAGGTTGTATCATACATTAGACTGCTGCTGCATTGGCCTGCCACTGAGCTGAGGTAACCATGGCAACAGGCTGCTGGGAGACAGTGAAGCGAGAGTCAGCAGGCTGGAGTCAGTGGGCCTTCAGCTTTTGAACACCAAGAGAGATTAGCTTAGAGCAAAAGCCTAAAACCTCACACTACACGCAGCTCGATGACGGGTATTGATGTTGGAGGAAGCGGAAAGTGAGAGTGCTGGGGATACACAAAGTTTTTAGGCATAGATCCAACCAAATAGTTGACATCAAAGCAGTTGTACAAGCACATCCTCTTAAACCCAGCGCTCATGGCAGCATGAAATGCAAAAATTATGCAGAAAGCATTGAGCATATGGGAGCATGGATAGTACAGGAATGAAGATAAACTATCCTGTGATACAATGTTATCATTGTAAATTGCATCATTTGTGACTGGCAGATCAATCCCAGAGATTAATTATAGCGTTAGGAGATGTGAAACTCATTGCCATGATGTCTGTAGGAGATTGTCATGGCAATAGGAAACAATGAGTGCAGTGGAGATAAAAGGAGAAGAGTGGTGCTTACATAACAAACCAAGGGCAAGACGCGAGGAGGCTCGATGAGCTAAGGCAGTGAAAGGGCTGAAGGAACAAGGAGAAATAAATCAATAATAACAAATCTAGACAGGAGGTAAGGAAAAAGAGTAGTAGATGAAGACAGATATCGGAAATGTACAGAGGTAAAAACAAGCCAGACACCGATTGATGTCTAATCCTTTCCGAGAGCTTTTAGTCTAGTTTAAGAGGTCAGAGAAGTGATAAAATATTATGAGCTCATCAGACCAGAGACACAAGGCAGCGTGGACAGGATGCTGTGGTGGTAAATACAGGAAGAGAGATTATTTACTGAAGAATCCTGTCATGAAAAATACATGAGGAATCATCAGAGGGGTTCTCTTTACTCTCCTCCTTAATCCACCTCCTGAAGTAGGACATGACACTCTCTCTCGCACTCTTCCTCTGTGTCTCTCACTTCATGCAATTTGTGTATGCTCCGGAAAATAAACGAAGGCGATGTCCACACTAATGGTGGTAAATCTGAAAACACTGTTTACACGGGGAATATTTACCACCCACACTGAAACAGCAAAAGAATATGAATGTGGTTAAAACCTCTTCTGAAATGTTCTCATCCCCTTTAAGTTTAAAGGCAATAACAAAATGCTCTGTTACTCTTAATATATGGTATGACTCTTCAAATTGACACGTCAGGATTTAACCCCAAACCAAGTTTTAATCGTGTGATCACCTTCCATTCCATAAATGTACCATTTGAAAAATTCCCTTTCTCGGCAAGATTTAGATGAGAAGATTTATCTAACTGCTGTACCGTAAGGTTACCAGACAAACAGCGGAGAATAATGGAGGCCACGATGGCACTGCTCAGACCGGGCATTAACATCTGTCCTGACAAATCCAATTTCATGCAAACAGCTTTAATGCCAGGTGTGAACACACTCAAGACGCATTCAAATCTGATCTGTCATTCGGAGGTAGTCTGGGACGCATAATTCTCTTTGCAGTCTGAAAAATAATGCACCAGAAAATTTTCTAAAGCCCACAGAAATATGTTAACAGTGCTTCATACGTGTAGCGCCGCCACTTTTTTCCCCTGTGAGGAAATATAACATCCACAGGTCACATAATCCGTCAGAAATGTATGTACATATTTTAAGCGCTTGAAGATACAATCATCACTGAAGTATATCGTGCAAGTGGACCAATAAAACAAACACAATGGTTGAAGTTGCCCCATCGATTTTTAAGGTGTATCGATTGACTCACAGCGTCAGCTCATGCAGTGAGTAACAGACGGAAAACACTCCACCTCATGAGCAGCCGCCGGTCGCCTTCGAGTAGCACAGTTTTTTTTTTTCTCAAGATGCAAACCAAAATGCATAAAAAAAACAAACAAAAAAACCCCACATAAACAGGCTTCATCATCATACAACCAATGAGATTTCTACTTCTTTCTAATCTCGACTACGTCAATTTCACAGTTCCCTCTGAGCCTCTGTGGGATATGATAAGGAACTGCATGCTAAGAATTACACACTGATGTACAGTATGTTATTTATTTAAATAAAAACTGAAGCACTAAATGAAGGAACACGCGTTCAAATTGCTCCATAATATCTAACAACCACCAAAATATTTGTTGGACTCCTTGAAACCTTTCTGAGACATAACACAGCGGTAAAATAAATAACTAAATAAATGAATAAATACATTTACACTGATGTAACGCAGGCTTTAGCAAATAAATATCTCCTGCTCCAGTGGCTAATCTGCTGTGATCGTGTGTGATAGATGACAGCGTTATGGCATTTTACAAATAAACAAATGGCTGCAGATAGCTGAGCAAAGTGCACACAGTCAAAGAATGAGCAATGGTTTTGATTATAATAAACATGTGGCTGCATGAATGCCCGTGCGCACACACACACACACACACACATTGAGTACCTTTGAGAATCAATCCTCTGGGGAAGCCAGGGGCCTCACCTACAGGC
>JAPQRN010000002.1:21773452-21787908 GCA_037367275.1 Coranthus polyacanthus | reverse complement strand
TCCAGACTGTAATAAATAGTGATTATTAAAGTTTAGAGTTGCTGTGTTAAAAGTTAAAAGTGTTCTCTTCAGTTTCATAAAAAAAAAAACCATGTCAGCCAGTGCAACCGCCAGGCTCAGCGATACACAGTAAAAGAAAATACACTAAATTGGGGTACATATACAGGGACAATACCTGTCCTAAAAAACCTAAAAAACCTAAAACCTACCTAAAAAAAAAAAAAAATCATCACTTGTCCTTTAAACATTGCATGTCTAGACTGACAACTTCGCCGTCGTTTTCTGCTCGGCCATGAGTGGAAGGGGGAGGACGGGAAGAACAGGGGAAGTGAAGGTGGCTTATGCATATTTCATCAGGGTATTGTGTATCTCCTCAACTGCAGGTATAGCCTGGTGGGAGAAGGGGAATGTGAGGAGGTGTACAGTGCCGCAGCTTCATATCAGAGTTTCTCTTCTATTGGAGTAACGATAAATGCATTCATATAAGTCGGACTGATTTCACAAATTCCAGGTTAAATACATCCATCACTCATACTTAGCATTACTCCTGTTTCCAGTTGAGAAGCAGTGGTTTATGTCATCATCGCCAAACCATGCTGGCAGGGAGACAGGCCTTATGAAATATACATCACTGCATGAAGCTGTGGAATGTGGTAAAGCATGTCTATGAGGTAGATAACACACCGCAGCACTGTGTAGTTGCAGTACTGTGTAATGTGAGGGTCATCAGTTTGCTTTTTTACAAAAATAGTGGCAAGGAGTAATAAAATACATAAAAAGTGCCCCTTTTGAACCGTAGAGGGTGGCAACAGATGCCGTTCATGCACGGCTTCCACAGTCTACGGTTTGTGCTCGCAATCTAATTTTATTTACCGCTTAAGTGGCTTTTGTATTTGCTGGGCAAAGCACTCTTCCATAAGGAGAACCTTTGGCATTTCTCAGCCGAGCACAAGGACGGCTACATCTCGGTGCCACTGAACAGCAGAAAGCTTCTGTTCTGGTTCACGTGCTCCGTCCTCTGCTCCTCAGTGGGATTATGATCGCTCTGTGAGATGTCAACAGGAGTTAATGAATATCCCCTTTCACAAAGCCTGGGTAATCCTGCCAACAAAATGCCCCCCTCATTGATAAGATCTGCCGTAATACCAGGAGGGAGACCACTGGCATCCATGCTCTCCACCACAGAGGGATTTTTCATGCTTTGATGCCTAAGCCGCATTCCTTTAATTCTTTATTTTGTAACACTCTGATGAAATTGGGTGCAGTTTATTATTGGGGGATTTGTTGCTGGTGGTGGCAATGAAGCAGTCTACCTCCTGTTTAATCTACCCCCCAGTCTACTCGCACTGTTTTTGTTTCATTTTACCTCAGTCCTCTTCCGTCTCCACCCATCTTCTTTCTCGTCACCTGGGTAATTGGCTAATCTCCGTAATATAACCCTTATTTTGGACACAGGACCTTTGATTTTGTGGTGGATCTTCAAATTATACACTTCCAACCCATATTCAGTCTTAGGGTGTAAAATGCCGCTGTTTTGTCAAAGCCACTGGCATCTCAGAGACACACACAAGGCACTCTTTGGTCTTGGTTGTAAGATGCACTAGGTTTACAATTAACTCCAGCGTAACTCCAATGTCAACACACCCGTGGCAGTATTAGACAGTGAGCGCAAAAGTTTCAGCCGTCTACTGACTCGAGCGAGCGGGTGGGTTAATGCCAGAATCCTATTGGCAGAACGAGAGTGGTGTGAATGTGGGTGTAAAGTGAACATTTATATTGTGAGAAAAACAAGAACCTTAAGTTCAATCAGATGCGTCCACTATTCTTGCATCATAATCTCTTCATGCAGTTCTCTCAATTACCAGCAGTTATGGCCAAAAAAATGTGCTTTGTGAGGTCACAGCGACTTTGACCTTTGGCCACTAAACTCTTGTCAGGACATCCTTGAATCCAAGTGAATGTTTCTGCCAAATTATTTTAAAAATCCCTCAAGGCGTTCCTGAGACATCACACTTGAGAGACTCGACAGAGACGAGGTCACAGCGACCTTGACTTTTGGCCACCAAAATCTTTTTAGTTCATCCTTGAGTCCAACTGAACGTTTGTGCTAAATTTTGCAGCATTCTGTCAAACCATAAAATGCAACATTGACCAACCGACCGACGGACACACCTTCTTTTAGAGATGTGCTGTGGACGCGTCTATAGAACATTATTTGTGGCAGATGAATTTTATGTATAAACACAATTTTCTTTTTAATCAAAGACAAAGGGTGAATATAAGCTTTAAGCCTATTGCTGCATCTAATCTTCCGCTAACAGATGGAAAACATAAAATTTCTTAGAAACAAAGTTGACATGATTATCATAATCCCATCATACTAAATTATTAAAGAAACTCTTGCGTTTTTACCTTTAGGAACATTGGGGACATCATTATAAGAAAGTGAATTTTATAGTAGGGAGAAAAAATACTTTGAGCAGAATATTCTCAGAATATTCTCAGCTCAGATCTTCCGATCGGAAGATCTGAGCATAGCGTATTGTCACAGGAGGGTTAGCGCTGAAGTCAATTGCATACCCGGTGCATCACGACACCGACGCCAAAGGGCACGTTGTGCATATGTGGAGTTGAATGGGATGACACTTTCCAGACTCTGCGTTGCCAGACTTCAGTGTAAGAATTTGCTAGTGAGTGCAAGGCATTTATGTGAGCATTCTCCTTGTTTATCTCCAACTGCAGGTTTCCATATCATATTTCTTTACTTGAAATAATAGGAAAATGATGAAGTACATCCACCTGTTAGCTAATTACAGGTGTGTTAAAATATATACATAGAAACAATATGAAAATGAATCCCTATGTAGGCAGTAAAAAATGACCATTATTGTATACATACCAAAGCCTGTTTTTATATGACATGTAATGACAGCATGTAATTGTGTGTCAGCTGCTTGTCTACAGCTGTCAACAGATGCACTGAACGCTGTAATCACACGGTAAAAATAGCTTGCTTACAAACAATGCATATACGTATACCTAAAGAGATATTCACATAGGGATAATAAAAAAGCACATACTTTGCATCTGATATAAAACAATTTTTGGTTTGCTGTGAAAAGACAATGCAAATCTAGCCTAAAATTGTTGAACTAGGTTCCCTTTTTCAGTATTTATTATGCAAAGTGGAGGAAGAAAGCGAATTCGAGTAGCAAATGCAAAGACTTTTTTTAAACTGTCACAAATACGAACTGACACATTATGACATCCAAGTGCACGATAGTCGGACTATCAAATTAACATTTCAAACTAGAGGTCAAGCAAATCCTACAAGACCACCCTGCCAAGCTCAGAGTACGTTCCAGTACATCGTTATGCATAAGGTTTGACCCTCTTTCAGTTCACTTCATCACATGCGAATCCGTTTAACATAAGGAGTGGCAAATCACCCTCTACGTCATATCGATCCCAGGTCTATATTTTGTCCTTTAAGTGCTATTTTGTCAATGAAATCACTGTCTAAGCAGACACTAACGTCCATGATTCCAAATCGATTGTAGTCATTGACATTCTGCATTGGTACTCCGTCGGTCGTTAAATAATACATTCAGTCACCTTTTACACCTTTCAGATGGGTTTCAGGTGGTTCCTTAGAGAGACACACGGGGGGGGGGTGGGGGTGGAAGAAGCAATTTGTCCACGTTCCTCAGGCAATGGTATCGCAGCCAACTTTAGATCTTCATCTACCTTGTCAAATCACTTTGAGTCAGAGACATTTATTAAAGTACATCTAATGCCAGATTGAACAAAAGACAAATATAATGCGGCCCATTGTGTAAAAAGAAAGACATCAATGCAGGCATTTCATGACAGAAAAAGTGATTACTCATATGATTGAAAACAGTGGCACGAATGGGAGAAAGGTACTTTGAGATTAGTGACAGATCTTTTTTCTCCAACTGGAATTAATAGTGTGTCTAATTTCCATGATATCTAATTTGATTATGGCTCAACACTCAAGGGTGTATATCACTGAACATAATTTCGACTCCATTGTTTTGACTGTGAAAGATGCATGGCGATTCACTCTTTTTAGCACATAATCAGTTATGTATAATTAATGTCATCAATATTAGGAAAATAAATCCTCCCCATGCGATGCTTGTGGGTTCCCCCAAGCAATAACGAGGATAGAAAGAGAACATGACGCTTAACCGTTTCCTTGCTGACGTGCATGGAAAAATAACATTCTCAGATGTGGTGAAGTTCAAAAGACTCCAATGGTAATCCTCTTTATTCTTCATCAAACCCACTGTCTCTTTCTTAATCATTTGCGCACAATTTTCATTCCATTATCCTGTGTGCTTTCATCTTATCCTGAACGGGACAAAAACTTGTTATATTTAAAAGTGGTTGTCATTATTATTTTGTGCTTCCTGTCATAGCTGATGCCACAGTGGGAGTAATGTGAGCCGAGCATTGTCTGATCTGATGTAGGCTGGTTTCCATCTGTCAGTAATAGCGAGTGATCAGAGGAAAATTTCAAGTCTCTTCCTTGCCTCACACATTTAGCGCTAATTCTTTGGCAATTTGATTCTAAACATCTCAGCACAAATTGTTTGCTCACTCTAAGATTTACCCTCTGCATTCTGACTTTGAAGATCGTGCAGGGAGATGTTTCCTTTCTCGGTGTTTTACTTGTCTTGTTAGCCTTGTTTGTTTGTGTTGATGGACTTCAAGGGTAAATGAAAATGCATTAAGGCAAGAGCTGGGGCTTTATGGAGGAATACACTGAGGGTGGCACCTATAGTAAACATTAGGAATCTCTTGTTATTTCTTTCCTGCTTTAACGTTACTGGTTTCTGAAACACAATTACCAATCAGGGAGGACAGAACATTGCTATCTAGAGCAAAGCAGATTACAATTGAACTATTGGTGTGGAACACCCTTAGTAAACGCATCCCTTTAAAATCTCACTACACATCAGTCATACCCTGACTGACAACTGCAAATGTAACTGTCTCCCGCTCTTGTTTCTTATGTAACAATGAGTGTTGCTTTCCTGGTGCTCTGGCAGCTAAGAGCTGGTGAAGCAATCTAAGCAAAGGCATGTTATACCCTTATCTGACAGCATGGGCTAGAGACAGGCGACACCTTCCTAACACAAAACCAACTGATTGCAGCAACTCTTTATCTCCCAGAGCCCCACAGTCATGAAGATCCAGACAGCAGATTCAGGCACCCTTGGGCAGAAACTAAACCCATGCCTGACAAGTAAGTTAGTTAGATTTTGATACATCTGGTACTCGGCCTCAGGAGAAAATAATAGCAATTCCACCAAACGTTCATTTCAGCTATGTCTGTATGGGTGGCTGACATCAAATTTTTAATAAAGCAAGTGTGTCTAATAGTGTGTAAAGGCATAAAATATTCACTGTAGGGCTTTAGTAGTAGTAGTGTAACTCTTTTTATGTGAGCACATAAACTATAATGGCATGTTGGCTATCGGCTGTTCTTAGACATCTCGTTCAACAGATAAAAACTTTTGCATTTAACTTGGATAGTAGAAGCTGTCCAGCGAGTCTAACTAACATTCACTTAGAAAGTTAACTAAATAGCATTAGCACTGCTTCATATGGGAAGTCACTTTTTTAGTCGTGTTATTCTAAAACCTGTAAAGTCAACTGGCAACTGGTGTAGGATCCTTTTATGTTGGGGATCACTGTTGAGACCCAGCAGATGGCAGTTAAAGGGGGGGGTCTAGGTAGCGTGTCAAAACAAGCTAAGGTAGCAAAGGGGGTGTTAAAATTACAAATGGCAATAAGCAACAGCTCACAAGTGGGCCACTTTAATATACTGGGTGCACTCACATTTAAACTTCTACTCTTCTTTTTAGTAATTACCATATTAACAACTGGAATACATAGGAAGGATATATTCTATATGTATATACTCAATGTGTACAGATAATAAGTATTATTTGAGTTGGACTTTAACTAACCCAGGACATTAAGAGATTTACCTGACCTTTTAAAGAAACAATAAAAAAGAAACTGCGTGACTGATAATGGAATGGTTCTCACCTCATACAACCCTAGCCTTTCAATCTGACTGTACGTTCTCCAACCCACATGATTTGAAGAGGGAATAATTACTCAAATCAACTCATTCCCACACACTTAGCATCTCACTCTCTCACACCTTGCTGATGAAGATTACAGGCTCAGAAATACAGCGAAAAGAAAGTCTTGTTTTCGGGGCAGATGCCTGGAACTCACAGTCGTCTGGCTTTTGCTTTTTGTTTGAATATACAGGTGTGTTACTCCAACCCCAGCCCCAAACATCAGCCTACCCACACACACGAAAAGACTTCACACTTGGTACAAATACTATAAAAAACACAAGGACCGAGCTAAAAAAGGAAACACATGCATCTATATTCTGTTCAGATGAATGTGTTGTCATGAGGTGGTCCTCCCTGAAAGCAAGAAGCAAACATAGGCCTCTGGACAAAAAAGTATGACACCTATTGCTGTATTTCATTAGTGGCTGGTTGTGTTTGTATAACCCCAGAGCTAAATGCAAGCAGAAGACTCTGCAGCAAAAACAAACCTTGCACAGATGGCAGGAGTGAAGGGGAAAAATATTGGTTTCAGGATGTTGCTGACAGAGCAGCCATCATAATTCATTAATACATATTGTACCTTCTTTCTACCTCCATTTTTTCCTGCCATTCGTGCGTTACTGTGTGTGACCATTGAGTAGAATGTGTGGAAAAATTACTTTTCTTTGAACCCAGTGGTCAATTAATTCAAACAATAAATCTTTCATTGAGAAAAATAGGCCTGGCCGCTTCATTTCGCCTGCTTCTGTCTGTGTAATTGCTAAAATGGTCTTTGGGTTCTTCGGTTCTTTGTAAAATTTTAGTTTCCTGATGAAGGCCCTTGCCTTGCTGAAAATAGATGCAGTTACTTTTAATTTGTTTTTTAAGCACCCATTCAATAAGGAGCTTGTTTGGGTTTTTTTATAGCTTTAAGTGCTTTAAGTGAGGTCATCGTGTCCATTGGTAACTGAATACAACATGGTTCAACAATTTTGGGTACCACTTTACAATACGGGTATCCTCACAAAGGAGGAATAAAATGTTTATAATTCGGTTATTAATTAGGTTGTAAACATTTTGCAAGTTATTAATAAACACTTATAAAGAAGTTATAATTGCTCACTATTTTGCATGGTTGATGCCGTTAAATCTCAGACCTTACTAATTTCTTGGCTTTCTTTATCTTGTCCCTTTGTCAGTCAGCATGATAGATTTACATTTACAAAGGAGATACTATAACAGGCAAAAGGGAGCCTTATTTGTAAAGTGTAAAATACAGCACATTTTATTGATGAGTTGCTAACATTTAAGATACCAAACACATTCAGATGGTATCTGTAAAACCACCCACGCAGCAGCCTTTTAAAACGTCTTTATTAATGCAGTGTGTATGTCAGTATACAGTTGTAAGAAATAAGAAGGAACCTTCTCACTGTTTTCACAGCCGCTACTATCATGATACTTAATACACAAGAGTAGAGCTCACGTTTAGCTTAGAGTTATAAAGCATTGTTAGCACAAGGTAGCAGAATACAGCACTGCTACCAAACTGCTCATGTAATTATGTTGCACCTATATTACATAAAAACTCCATTAGCTCTCATTATAATACATTAAATAACAACAATAGCAATTTAACAGCTTACACGTGGCTAGAAGCTGTCCATTTAGCTAGTGCGCCAACCACTAGCATGCTAATCCCCCACAGTTTACTCACAGTTCATTAAAGAACTTCAATTATCTATCATGTCAGGGACACAACACAAATCACTGGAGAGTCAGGCAGGAAACATGACTACTGCTTGCAAACTGAACTTAGATAAAACTAAAGAACAAAACCGGTGTTATTTAAGGCTTGACACTAAAGGTAAATGCAGGCTCACTGTACTGGGAATGAGTTATAATGGTTTATTAATGATTAAAAACGTAATTATAGACCATTTGTGATGCAATGAGCATCAAGTATTAGTGGTACTCTGACTTCCATGCCTTCTAACTGTGTTTTGTATTTGCCATTCACTGAGTTTGGATGTACAGAAAGCCTCAGTTTTTATTAGCCGCTGCTTGCACTTTTCCCCCCTCGCCTTCTGCTCCGTCACCGATCACTCTCTCCGCTCCACCTCTGCTCTCCAGCTCTCTTTCACTTTTCTGTCACTCCACCTCACTCCCCTCTTCCCCTCCTGCTATCTGTATGAAGCTGTTCCAGTGTGTGATCAAAGCACAGTGAGCTCGAGTTCTTTCCTCCCTCTGTCAGAAGCAAAGAGACAAGGGAAACAAAGGCCCCACAGTAGTCTGCCACAAATAACCTCTTCACAGCACAGCGCAGCACAACACTCACACAAACACGTACATACCAAGTCAGCCTATGGCAATGGTAGGAAAGTGAGTCAGGAAGATGGTGTCTGAGAGCACCGAGTGTATGCCGCCACTTGTTGGGTCTCTATAGTGATCCCCGACATAAAAGGAGCCAGTTTCTAATTATCTCCTATTCACACCGAACTGACATGACACATAGAGAATGACGTGACTGATAGGGAAGCTGACTGCCTGCTTTTGTGGTGCAGAACGGGAGTTTAAAATGTGTCGCTGCCTAAATAATAGCGCGAGCTGCAAAGAGGCAAAATCCGAATGCAAGGATATGTGACTATGTTCCAACCGGAAAGCATAAAACTCAAAGAGAGAAAACAAAAAAACAAACAATCATTGTCCTGGAGTTATTTCAAAACGGCTCCTGTCATTTGACCATTTATTCCATGAATAGCAGCTTTTTTTTTTTCATTGGCGTTCAGGGAACTATGAAGTATATTCCAATTTTCAATGGACACAGTTCTCATAAGTCCTGTGGATAAGGTCTCTGAAGTAGGTACGGTGCATACGACACTAAATTCCATTACAATATTTTACATTTGGTTGTTGATTTTCAGAGCTTTTTTTCCCCCACTGCACTATCTGAATTGTAGTTGCCCACCATGGAACTCTCCGCACTACATTATAAGCTCTCCTGCATTATGAAATGTTTCCGCCTGTTTTGCATTCATCGCCAGCCAAATTCTTCAGTCTTTCAGATCAGATGCCTCAATCCGTGTGAAACCTGCAGGTCCAAAAGCCTCTGACTGATGCTAGATCTGAACATAAAGACTATGAAAGAAGGCAATGAGCCTCGCTTTGGTATTACTTGTTCCAAGTCGGTCTCCGGGAGAGATTCAGCCCGATGAGGTCTGTGTGTTTGTAGATGTAACAGCCAGGGATGAGTGTTAGTTGTTGATAGAAATTGCTCTGAAACCTCTGACAGAGCCACGCAGGGATAACCTGGAATTCGTAAGTACAGTTTCAAAAAAACAGGTCATCTGTTAGAACAAGGTGTAAGTCACAGAAGCCGAGACATTGTGAACTAGCAATTTACGGATAGCAAAACACAAATCAGCTGCATCCTTCTTTTTTTTTTTTTTTCCTGGTGTTTTTTTTTTTTTTTCCTCCATGTGTTTGGTGTATTTTCAGAGATTGCGGCAGTGTGTTTTTTTTTTTTTTGTGGTTGCCCAGCCCCTGCTCAATGTCTGGTAGGCAGCGGGGAAACTGTGTGGCTCATTATCCTCCATTAGGGTTTTTGGCTGAATCAGTGTGGAGGCAGCTCTGGGCCGTATAATGAGCCCGGCTGAAATCACAGAGGACAGACTGAAGCTAACAGCCTCACAGAGCAGGTGCCGCTTGAGCACAAACCACAGCATTCTCTGCAACTCTGCCAGGACTGCAGCAAAACAGCGCTGTGGTCTTTGTTGTACAGTAACGCAGGCGTACACATATGCATAGCTGGGCCCGTTCATGCGTATCTCTGCACGCACAAACTCGCGCGCGGACAAAAAGCACCGCTATGCCTGCAAATGGTTGGATATTGTCGTTTGAGGGAGAGGAAGGAAAGAAAAAAGGACTCCATGTGACAGTAATGAACTGAGCCAGGCTCAATGCTTATAATGAGGCTGATGCTACCTGACATATTCTGTGAGGACTGTCTTCTTGCGCTTAGTTCTTTTCCTTCCTTTTCCACCAGTGCCACAGAGAGCTCATGTGCCCACACTAAACACTTGTGTCACATAATAAACTTATCACAAAGCTTTCTCCGCTACACAAAGGACACCAGCTCATCTGTCTTGATTTCTGTCTCTTAGTCTGTCCTTCCGTCGCAGCAGCAGCAAAAAAAAAGTTACAGATTGTTCTTCAGGGGTGCTCCGGTGCATCCTTGCCAATTATGTGACATCGACACACTTGTCACAACTCTGTTTTATTTCTGTGTAGTTGGGGATAGAATACAAAAGCAGTTTTTGTCTCTGCCCCCTCTCATGTTGTTTATCTCTATGTGCTCACGTCAACAGATGGGCTTTTGTCTTGGCTCCGAGTAAACATTTTGTCAAAATGACAGCAGCTATCGCGCAACATCACAACTTCAGCACTGGAGATTAAGCTCCATTAACCTTCTTTGGTTTTTAAAGTGTTATCAGTGCATTGTTTTCATGCTGTGGATTAATCTCCCATTTTGTTCATAATTGGTGTCATCTCGCCCATATCTGTTTGAACAGCCCTTTTGGAAGCTACTGTGGATGTGGCTGGTACAGTGGTACAGCTTGTTTATTTGACTTAAACAATCATATCACAGAGTTTTGAACCGTAAATATTGACACTAATTAATCATGGGACGTAGATTTTTTTTTTAATTTTTTTTTTTTACATGTTTTCATTTACCGGTTTGTATTAGGGCTGCACGATTTGGTGACAAAGTCATATTGAAATTATTGTACATCATTTGCATGTTTTACAAAGTACACATCTCTGCTCAGTGTCACTGATTCCAAAATATCACCAGGCACATACTGGAGCCATTTGCAATAATAGAATTACACAGGCTGACATTGTAATTTGTTTAATTGTGCAGCGTTATTTTGTATAAAAGACTACATACATTTATACCAAGAAATGCCGTAAGGGAAAAGTATGCGGTTCACATGATACGATGCACAGAATATTTCAGTACACCGGACACTGTAAGATGTAGTGTCCGCTAGTACCAACCGCAGCCTTTCACCCCACAGCCTCTTTCACTGTGGTAGAAAACTGATCATCCAGTGCGATACCTCCCTCTCTTTGTTGGCTGCAGGCTCACAGATTGAGGCAGAGACTGAGGCACTCTGCGGAGGGCTTAGGCTGAGATCTGTTCACTAGCTCAGCCATCTAAGCGCTACAAATGACCCACAATATGCTAGAGTGCCCGCAGGGGAAATAAAGCTTCCAGACATGAGACTCTATCACCACTATGCTCAAGTGAGGGAAATGGAGGGGCAGAGAGCATTTAACCATGCTTGGTTCACTGGCCTCCCGCGTCTTGTTAAAAGCCGATGGCCACTTATGACAGAAGGGATAGCCGAGATGATGAAATGTAATGGGCCAAGAGGAAAGGGACTTGGGCTGAAGAGGTCTGGGAAGTGAGGGGGAAGAATATATGAGAGCAGATGGGCGTTTTGAATGGTCTTAATAGAAAGATGCGGAAAGTTATGCCCTGCCCACACATAGCTGTTGTACTTAAATGGTTGTGTGTACCGTGTGTTTTTGTGAACAGCGCGGCCTGAATCGCTTTGTTGTGAAGATGGAAATGTAGATAGTGCAGCTCGTTTCAATCACAACAGACATGCTTTGCCCATTTGTGCAATATGTGAACACCACTCACTTTGCTGCAGATGCCAGATTACTTTCATCAAAAGCCACTTTATACAAAAAAATAAAAAAAAATAAAATTGATATTTGTTCTCCTTTTTCCACCTTTTTCATCTGTGTTGTTGCTGTAATAAAACAGAGTGCCAATCCAGCCTCTCCGAGAGTGGCTCTGCAAGGAGTATGAAACCCCAAGAAGCAAGATTTACCAACAACATGTCTGTAGTCAGTTGTACAAACGAGACAGATAACGACATAACTTGTTGTGTTGTCGGACTTCCGTTGTTTAATTTGCACAGATGCATTCGTATTCATCTAAGACACAAATGAGACATTTTACCGGCAAATATATTGTTTCGAACTTGCCTCATTGTTTGTTAAATGATTTGCTATGGCAGCAAGAGTTTTAGACTATATTTCTTGTGTCACACAGCAGTGCTATACATGTCTATTTGTAGCATGTTATTAAACAGTAATTTTCATCCCATGAGATAAATAATAAAGAGAAATTCAACATCAATATGTCATGGCTGTGTTTTTAACACAGAACTAAAGCCAGAGGAGTGAAAGCAAAAGTGCATTTGTCGACACAAACAATTTGAATCTTTTGTCTGTGTTCATAAAATAGTGGTTTTACAGAAAAAACAAGATGATAAAAAATTGGGGGTTTTTTTACATATTGTTTAGTAAAATATTTTAAAAGATTAGACACAGAGTAAACACCACTGAGCACTCTCTTACAACCAAAACTGATTCCCATTGAGTTTCAAATATGTTCCATGCAGTCAGCTTGTCAGAATACACATGTTGGTAGGATTTTGTTGGTCTTCACCCTGCTGTGAGAAGGTCAGCACCTTGCTGTTTCCAAGAGCACTGTAACCTCCTTTGGAAATAGTCCCACCCTTATCTGCCCGCTTACTGGGTACAATGTTGTATGACGAGGATGATTTAGCAATTGTGTCACGATGGACCATAGCATCATGTGTCAGATCTGAGCGTATACCGTTTACCTGGTGAGACTTTGTTTGGTTCTTATTGCCTCTGCCAAAGAGGTTCTGTTTTGCCATGCATCTCTCAGAATTATACAACATCTGCAGCAATTTTCAGGAGGAAGGGTAAACCAAGGATGAACCCATTCGACTTTGGGGAAGATCCAGAAAAAAAAGTTTTATTTATGGGTATTAGCTGAATTGGCGGACTTGTGCCTTGGTAGATGTATGAACTCTCAGAGTGCCCTTCTACTTTCATCAGTTCCTTTATTAAAGTTATTTGCCCAATAAACATAAGTCATTTTGCTTCCCTTTTTATTTTCTACCTGGTATGAATATTTCTTTGTGAAATGAGTAGTAGGGGAAGTTAAGCAGAAAGGTCATGCCTGAACCAAACCATTTTAGATAAGCATGTGCAGCCACTAATACACTGCATCTTGTAAAGTGCTACGCCATGTGCTCACTCATCCTCCAGAGTGCCCACAGTTCTGCTATCAAGAGGAAAATTACATTCAGGAAATGGGAGATGTCTTCCGGCGAAACATCTTCTCGCCAGCCTTTGGCAGCGTTAGCCTTACAGGAAAAGATGAGCACTGCCTTATCACTGCTTTTCTCCAATGTAATGCTTGCAGGACATATCCAGGATTAGGATGATACAAAGTGCCACTATCTCTTATTTCGAGCAGGGTTCCTGTAACTAAAACTGAATTCAATGCAGTAAATTCTACCACTTATTTGATAAGGCATTCGTTGTTGTTAGAATAATCTGTTAATTATTTAGTTAGTTGCCAGTTAATTAGAGGTTTTCTTTGTCTCAGTCAGTTAACTCTCCAGGCTTGCTGTAAATTATCAGTGCATTCTCAGTCCTCTTCAGTAAAAAACAAGGGGTTCACAAAAACGTAGTAATGATACTTATATATGACTGTTTCACTGCTCTGTTTAACCTCAGGTATAGCTGAGTAACTGAGTAACTAGCCTCAGTTTCTTTAGTGTGTTAAATAAAGGAATAATGATGTGAATGATTATTTGATTTGAAGCAGTAGCAGTCGTGTTGCAGTGTATATGTATAGTGTTTTCTGTTCTGAGCAGTAAATTAAGATTTCAGGATACTTGTGAAATGTTGGGTGTAGTGTGACAGAACTGTAAAATTTAATTCAAAACCACCCATTTGAAAATTTGATACACTACACTGAGCGTTGATTAGAAAAGCTGTGGCATTTTTTAATCAAATATTTTTTTTTTTAATTATTATTTAATTATTATTCTAACTGTTAAAAGATAAAACTATGATTTTCTTTTCATTTAACAAATTAAAAGCGAGCACTTTATATCAGCATTTTACTTTCTGACAACCGCTCGTACATGCTGGTTATGAAAAGTCATTGAGTGACCTGTGTTGCACTTTGTTGTTCGTTTGTGTTAAACTTGTGTATGGTACCGTCCCGATGCAGTAACACAGCGTTTCCCAAACTTTATCACCTCAAGACCCAAATGAGAAATTCAGTGTCTCCTCGGGACAAAAACCTACAATATTACGCCGTGAATTGCCATAGCATCCACCTTTTTTACTGACTCTTTCACCATCAAAACATTCATTCATTTTCTGTAACCGCTTAATCCTCTGGAGGGTCGCGGGGGGGCTGGAGCCGATCCCAGCTGGCATCGG
>JAPQRN010000002.1:21733907-21745969 GCA_037367275.1 Coranthus polyacanthus | reverse complement strand
GGCATTTAAAAATAATCATCAATAAGTGAAACTTGATTTTTTTTAAAGCCTATATTCTGTAGAATCTGTAGGATTGGTTAAAGGTGGTTTCATGATTGTTCGTGTATTGATAATATTAACTCAGCTTGTGCAGTGAATTTTGAGACTTGTTGATTACAGGTTATAATTCCATAACAGTAGCCTAGCCGACATGAATTGTGATTCAAAGTGAGAGATGCCTTCTGGACCCTCGTCGCTGCCTGGCGTCTCCAGTCCTGCCACCTTTCCTCGGGATCTGTCAAGGCTGCCACCTCCTGATGTTTTACTGCTCTATTTCTCTCACCTCACACTGCCATAAATCATGGATCAACGCACCCTGCACGGCCTAATGCGTCTGAAACGTGCGTTAGGAAAATATAATTAGCGCACATGTTTTACCTTAAGCACGGTGTAATACAGAGGTCTTGACCCTGAAGGTTAGAGATTGCGCTTCATCCAAGAACGCGCGAAGAAATGTACAAAACGTCGCAGAAACAGATTTCTAAAAAATGAATTATTTCGATTTAAATTGACTCTCATGTCATTAATACTCAGGGCACTAGTTGAGAAAACTAAGCTGCTACCACTGCACCTACTGCCAATAATAATAATTATTTATTTATAATACAAAATCATTGTTATTATCTATAACAAATAAATAAAATGACGAGTTTCGGTGCTTATTGACATCTCTAAAACACGCCCAGTTAAACAACAAGATAGATGACTAATTTAAGTCCATGGAACGGTTACAGAGACTTTACAGATTGATTGCAATGGTTCTGTATTACTTCCCAACTAGGTGTTGGGGCTCTGGGTTTCACTCATAACATAATGAAACATGGGTGATATCTAATGAGTGGGGATTATCCTCACCTGCTCTTCTCCACTAGTGTGTGGACGACCTCGCCCATTCGTCCGTCCATTGTCTACTCCGCTGAGTGCATTGTTGTTTTAAGGGGTTTTGAGTGGCTCATAGGGGATTTGACATAGATCCGCGATTTAATTAAAACCTGTAACGTCTATCGTTAATTTGGTAACTACTCTCACGATGCATCCCCGTACTAGTACGAAATGACAGAAACTGGAATGATGGCTCGTCAGTGATTATAGCTGAAATCAAGGGATAATCAGGATAATCAGCAGAGACAAACAAAAAGTGATGGGACCAAGTAACTAATCCGAGATTTCTGTAATGAAGGATCACTTCATTGGATGGTTTAGTCGGACTGTACTAAAAATGACAGCCATCTTCAGACTTTTGCGCATATGATATCATAACACGCAATATCATTGTTTAAACATTAAAGATGTTATTTGTTTATCCTCCTGTAAATTCCAGACTGTTTTCACACCATGTTGTTTCCCAAGGAAACATCTATTATCCTATTATCACAGCTAAGCCAATGTCGCCGATGTGTGAGGCAGTATTTACATGACTATATACAGCCAGCTCCTGAAAGACTTTATGGCTTTGTAGTCACTGTTTGTCCCCGTGGGACACTGGTGCCATTTCCCAAACGCTTCCAACTTCACTTCTACCCCGTTGGGCTTCATTCTGTAATCATGTCTGTAATTATGAATCCCACTCAGCGTGTTTGGGTTAGCCAAGGCATGCCGTGCTGTGCGCAATGTTAACAAGGCCTCTGTAACAATCAACCTCTCTTCACATCCTGAAACCTAAATTCATTTAAATCCATTACTATCAGCATTACAGAGACTTACAGTCCGTGCATGCTCAGTCATTTCACAGTGACATTACTGCACTTATTGGCGCACACATTTTTTTTCTCCCTAAACGTAATCTGACTAAAGATATGAACGTCAAATTTGAATATATATGACAATCAATATGAAATTATATTGACTGTATAGGCTACTATGTTTCATTCGTGGGAAAGCGCGTGAGGGAATAAGCCTGGGAACGACAGGTGAATGAATGAGGGGCTGTTACAGTGTCTGCGCCACTTCTTTGAAGTGCACTTATTCACCGACGGCTCCTATTTGTCTATAGGACAAGGCAATCAATGTCGCTGTTGACGCGTTTTCGCAGTGAAACGTTACCTGCAGGACAAATCTGTCAAAGGGGCAAGACCATATAAATATCATCAGCGTGCACTCCAGTTCCAGTCTCAGTTGCTGCCTCCTCTCTTGGTACTCACATCTGGGGGACGACCAACAGGCCTCCGTTTGGAATACAGCTGCTATGGGACCGTTGATTCTCCTCACTGCTGTGCTGTCTATGTGCTGTCACTTCCAGTGTGCATCGACTTGGTATGTCGCTTAATTTTGGAGAAACGTATCTAATTTCTCTGTGATTCATGTATAATCTGAGTGTGCCGGTGGTTTAGTGTCCTGAAGTTATCGTCACTCTTCTTTTTTCTTCCTATAGGACGGTGAATAATTTCCTTATGACTGGACCTAAGGTAAATGCTCCTAAAATCTATTTTGGAATATCCGTATGAAATGTTTAAAGGCTTCTATAAATAATGAAATGCAATGACCAACTGTAGTATCCATCTCTTTCCCAAGGCTTTTCTAACCTATGCCAGTAGTGTGCAAGTGGGCGCACAGAGTGGCATACAAGAGTGCAAACACCAGTTCGCGTTGGATAGGTGGAACTGCCCAGAGAGCACCCTCCAGTTATCGAAACACACCGGTCTTCGAAGTGGTAAAGACAGTTGAGCATCAGAATGACCTGCTGCTGATGCGCCTTTTACGCACACGATTTACGCGCATCAGTCAGGCACGGTGTCAAATTTGACCACCGGATTTAAACACAACAAACTAATTCTATTATATGTCACTAATTTTAGCCACAAGGGAGACGTCTTTTGTCCATGCCATCAGCGCAGCCGGAGTGATGTACACACTCACCAAGAACTGCAGTATGGGAGACTTTGACAACTGTGGCTGCGATGACTCCAGAATTGGTCAAACAGGTACATTTCTATTCAGTTAGTGCTCTATTTAATGTTGACTACATTCCGTGAGATGGACCTTTTATTCCGACAAAGGAATAACATCGGAATATATTTGAATTCCCAGGGGGCAGAGGATGGATCTGGGGAGGATGCAGCGATAACGTGGAGTTCGGAGAGAAGATCTCCAAACAGTTTGTGGACGCGCTGGAAGACGGGCACGACTCCCGCGCAGCTGTCAACCTGCATAACAATGAGGCAGGCAGACTGGTAAGATATGATATTTGCTATCACTGGATCCATCACTTTTGCTGTGAGCTGAGTTTTTAGACATTATATAGCAGGATCAGAGGCATGCGTAGAACAATTCAAACACTGAGGCTACTTTATGGAATACAGCACACTCAGTTCCTCATGTCAAACGTTTTTTACGCATGGGTGGATATAAAAATTCAGATTTACTGTAATTCATTTTGCAATCTCACTACCTTGACAGGCAATCAAGGCCACCATGAGGAAAGCCTGCAAGTGTCATGGAGTGTCTGGAAGCTGCAGCATCCAAACCTGCTGGATGCAGCTGGCCGACTTCCGAGAAGTGGGCAACTACCTGAAGATGAAGCATGAACATGCCAAGAAACTGGAGATGGACAAGAAGCCAGCGAGGGCTGGCAACAGCGCGGACAACCGAGGAGCCCTTGCGCACACTTTAAGTAGCATCGCCAGGACGGAGCTTATTTACCTGGAGGATTCTCCGAATTACTGCATGAAAAACCAGAGCCTGGGATATCAGGGCACAGAGGGACGAGAGTGTCTGAAGGGCAACAAGAACATGTCCCAGTGGGAGAGGAAGAGCTGCCGCAGACTGTGCTACGAATGCGGCCTCAGAGTGGTGGAGAAGCGCATTGAGGTTGTCAGCAGCTGCAACTGCAAATTCCACTGGTGCTGCACGGTTAAGTGTGAAAAATGTACACAAGTCGTTGCTAAATATTACTGCACTCGTAAAGAAGGTGGGAGGAAACCACAGAACAAAGCGAAGCGCAAGCACCGCGGACGCCGGCCCTGATGACCGATTATTAGAGACTTTAAAATCAGTATGCTCATCAGTTGTCATTTACTTCAGCATCATAAACAAGAAGTAATGTCCTGGAATTCAAGGATGTCCTGCTGATCATTTCATCCTCTGCGTCATCTGTTACCTCTAGTGCACTTTATCTTTTTTGTTATTTGCATTTTGAGAACCTAACTCTTCCATCACCATAGTGTTTATGTACTGACTTTTAGGAGTTTGGGAGTTCTAAGAATCCCCTGGGTTGGACTTGTCTGCAAATTATCTAATATTTATTTGAATTTTTATTGCCAATCTTCCCAAATAAATATTTTTTTTAATAATACACACGTCTCGGTTTAATTTGTCAGCTCGAATTGTCTTTCTGAATCCGTTATTTTGTATATTGGCACCGTGGTGTCATGCAGCTTTCGGTAAGAAAATAAACGTCTCCTAATGCCACCTTTGAAGTGCGCATAAAGGCGTTTCCTGAATCCGTCGTCCAATCAGCTTTCTTGAACCACGGGGACAAAGAGCGAGAATTTCGTTTGTTCTCCGTTCAAATAGAAGAGAAAGTTGAAGCAGTTCTGCTCAAAATAACTACCTCGTCTAGTGTAGGTCAGAATGATGCATTTATTATTTTGGCTCCTGCCTCTTCTGCAGAAAATGTGTCCCGGACATGCTTGGTAAGAGGCTAACCACAATATATATATATTTACGTAAATATGTTTTTAATATTATATTTGTAATTTTTTTTTTTTTTATCCTCTTGTCTGTTTTCTCAGGGTTGCAAGTAACCTTCTTATGACGGGACCCAAGGTAAATAGAAAAGACAGATTTAAGAATTTATGAAAAGTTAGGGATAACAGCTCAAGATGATGATTTTAGGTCAAAAAAATGAAATGAAATAAATCTGACAGCCATTGCCTCTTCTGCAGGCCTATCTCACCCACGCAGGCAGCGTGCAGGTGGGTACAAAGAACGGGATTGAGGAGTGCAAACACCAGTTTGCTTGGGACAGATGGAACTGCCCCGACAGCGCAATCCAGCTCAGGGGACTAAGACGCGGTAAGTTAGGATTTTAATACAGTTCCGTTATTTGTCTATGCAAAAACACATGGGAAAAATCTCTGTTAGAAATGATAAGGATAACGTAAGTCCTCATTCTGAATCAGACTACAGGGTAATAGCTGCGTGGACCCCGTGGCTAAAAATACTGGGATTACTTGATGTTCATGTGATATTTTTATTTTTCTATAATCAGGCATACGTTCAGTTGAATGCATTTTGAAATACTTTTTTTTTTTTTTTTTTTTTTTGGTCGTGCTTATTTCGAGTTTCACCGGACTGATAAGATAATAAAATGTCTTTATACGTGAAATAGGAAAACAACAAGTTAATAAATTGTAATGCGTCTCATTTGTAGCCACGAGAGAGACTTCCTTCGTTCACGCCATTAGTGCGGCAGGAGTCATGTATACTCTGACCAGGAACTGTAGTTTGGGAGACCTTGACAACTGTGGCTGTGATGTCTCAAAAAACGGCAAAATAGGTGAGCCTGATCGCCAAAATCCCGTGTGAATCATCATATTATTAATACAACTGCGGCATAATTTGCATCGACCCACAACCTCATTTTAAATTGAGAAGCTTCTGTCATTTGTTGAAGCTGTCCATGTGATTATAATGAATGATATTCTGTGCGCAGGTGGTAGCGGCTGGTTGTGGGGAGGCTGCAGTGATAACGTGGATTTCGGGGAGAGGATTTCCAAACAGTATGTGGATGCGCAGGAGACAGGTCAGGACTCCAGGGCTGCTGTGAACCTGCACAACAATGAGGCCGGACGCCTGGTAAGCATCTACACGCAGCGCCATGTGCATTCATTTCACATAATAATATTTTATGGCGAAGGCAGTAATTATCTTTACTGTTTTTTTTCTAACAGGCCGTAAAGGCAACAATGCAGCGCATCTGTAGATGTCATGGCATGTCTGAGAGCTGCAGTGTCCAAACCTGCTGGACACAGCTGTCTGATTTCAGAGAAATTGGGAATTACTTGAAAATCAAGCATAGCCAAGCCCAGAAACTGGACGTTGATAAAAAGCGCATGAGGGCAGGCAACAGCGCAGACAACCGAGGTGCCATCCTGGACGCGTTCGGCAACATCGCTCAGACAGAGCTCATCTACCTGGAGGACTCTCCAGATTACTGCAGGAAGAACGCCAGCATGGGGCTGTACGGCACGGAGGGCCGGGAGTGTCTGCAGCACAGAGAGGGCCTGACCCAGTGGGAGAGGAGAAGCTGCCGCAGGTTGTGCCATGAATGCGGCCTCGGGGTGGAGGAGAGGCGCACTGAAGTGGTCAGCAGCTGCAACTGCAAATTCCACTGGTGCTGCAAAGTGAACTGTGACAACTGCTCTCAGGTTGTAGTCAAACATGTGTGCGCCAGGAGGGAAGGTCCTGACGGGCATGGCTTTAGAAGGAAATACCGTGGACCCAAATAAAACAACGTTTATTTCTCTCCTTCATTGGTTAAGATGAAAATTAAGTTTAAGACCTTATTTTATATATTTCCGATGAAGAAGATACATGTCCAATGGTTGCACTTTTTTCCTGTCTCCTCGTGTCTATTTATGAATATTGTTTTCGTGTAATTGAAATAAAAGTTGAAAGAAAAAAAAAAGATTCTTAATGTCACGTTCACTTTTCAATCAAGTATTATTATATTAATATAAGTCGTGTATTTTATTCCGCGACGCCACTGGAGTTTATTGCGGGGAATAAAAGCCAAGGTTGTGTCTATTAGAATAAGAATGGATTGAATCCATTTAACTGGGGATTACATGGATGACACGGTGGTGTTCACGCCTCTCCTAGGTGTTGATCCACTATTACTTTGATGTCAACGTGTAATGCATTTTTTTTTTCAAAGACCGCGGAGGCTTTGGAAGACACATTAGGGAAGCATTTCTAGCGCTAAAAGTTAATTATTTGGCCTGATCAACCCAGCCACCAGAGCTATGGCAGTTGTCACATTCCCAAGGCAATGCAAATGTATCCTAATACATCAAAGCCTGTGGGGGAAACGTGTTGACAGCCGCCGTGTTACTCAGCAGAGGGACCACATTGAGGTTTAAAATAGTCGTAAATTTTGCGTTTATACGGAGGGACAGATAAATAAGCTGGAGTCACAATTCAGCTTGGATGCAAGCTAATGTCTAATCTTATGATTTGCAAGTAATTGGATGAGTCCTGTCTCCGCCCACTGGCCTGTCTGTATCCAAGAAGGCATTCATCTGCCTCCTTCTTTCCTCTACCCCCTGTATCTCCAAAAATCTTCCTCTCAGCTGGATGTGTCATAAATCTGCCACTGTCTCAGCTAAATGAGTGATGGCATGGATATTACCTTCATCAAGGGGTCCAGGCCTGGGGCAGAGGGGGTGGCAGCCTAACAGAAAGGGGGCTGGTTACGGAGCTGTTTTACTATCTTTACAGATCAGTTATTATACCGTGGAAGCAGTAAATAACAAGGTAAGTGAGAGGTTACAGGCCTAATTATTTATTATCTCCCAGTGATCACGTTTTGTGGATCAACTGGTGTCCGGCAGGTCTCCGAGAACTATGGGGAAGAGTAGATTTAATGTGCTAACAGTCCTGATTGCTTCATTTTTACATTGGAGCTTGTGGGCACTGATTAAAAAAACAGAAACAGGCACACAACTCTTAATTAATTAGCAGGTGGGTAAAAGTACTTAGAACAAATGACTTAGAAACTTCATTCTTGACAAACAACTAACGCTCTGACAGACCAAAACACTAGTTCATCCCATTCTTCCCATTTGTCTGTTTGCTTCCGGGAATGCCCTGTATTTCCCATGCTGTCCTGCTGTGTATTAATGAAGGCTTCACCCTACTGGAGGCCCTCACCAATCTGTTATCTCTTCTCTCCACAGGGTCAATTATCGCTTCCATATTGGATGTTTTCCCTTCAACATGTCATTTCCTACAGCAATGCAACCTCTGTTTGTCCTTCAGTTACAAGCCCCATTTCTAGAAAAGTTGTCACATTTGCTAAAACGGAATAACAACTAAAATCTGTGATTTGTTCATTTGTTTGAACCTTTGTTTAACTGACAAAAGTACAAAGATTGTCATTGGTTTTCACTGACCAAGTTAGTTGTATTTTGTAAATATAAACACATTTAGATTTTGTTGCCTGGAACACTCACTGTGTTATGGCGTCTTTCCTTTTTAACACACTTTTTGGGAACTGAGGACACTAATTGTTGCACTTTTACATGTGGAACTTTTGCCCATTCCTGCTGCATGCAAGACTTCAACTGTTCAACAATCTGTGGAGGCCATCGTCTGGTTCTCCTCTTAACGATGTCCATACATTTTCAATAGGAGGCAGATGTGAATCGCAGGCAGGACAGTCAAGCACATGCGCTCTGTGGCTACGAAGCCACGCTGTTGTAACTCCTGCAGAATGAGGCCTGGCATCGTCCTCGCTGGAATAACCACAGACATCCGGAGAAAAAAACGTCAGCTTGATGGCAGCAGTGTATGCCTTCACGTCGATGTCGATGTTACCTTCACACATTATGCAGCCACGTGGCCACTGATGCACCCCCGGACCGTCACAGATGCTGCACACGTTTCCGCTGCCTTTCGGTCCGTCTGAGATGAGATCAAGCCCAGAGAATTCGGCAGGACTTCCTCTTTCTGTGATACAGTTTCAGGTGAGATTTCTGGATATGTGCGTTAAGTAAAAATGGTTTTCTAAAGTACCCCCAGACCCATGTGGTGGTTTCTCATGCTGCCCGAGGCTTCGACGGTCACACATTCAACAGCCGTTTGCACCCTCGACCTTTACACACTGAGATTTATCCGGACTCCCTGAATCTTTTCACAGTATAGATGCCAAAAGTCCTAAATTTGTTGAGATATATTATTTTGGAACTGATTGACAATTCTCTTTGAGTGTTTCGTTGCTTGCAAGGACTAATGGCCTGTTCACAATAATATGGATATTTTTGTAAATGGGTATTTTCCCCCTCAGTTTAAAAAAATATCTCTGTGCACTAGAACGCAAAAACAAACTACAAACCGCTACAAATGCTTCTAATCAGACAAATCATTGTTTCTGTGTAAACTGCAGACCTTCAGATAATACTGGACGTAGCAGATGCAAAGGCTTTACTCTGTCATGAAGTTGAGCACCGACGACAAGTTAAGTGTTGGTGTTGGTGTTCTTTATGTTATATATATATATTTCGCCACGACACCAGTACACGTGTCCGTCTCCAAACGCGTCCGTGCTGATCTACTGCAGGTAATAGACTGACTTATACACCTGTATGACCTACATTTGATGTTTCAGGCCTAGTCATATACAGGTGCGTGTTCATTACACAAAGCAACAACGGACACGTGCAAATTGGGGTGTGACGCCATGGTTTTCCAATCTCTTTTACAAAATCTTCACTTTTAAAAAAATCGCAGTTTTAGTGACCTAAAACGCCGCTTACATGTGGATGAGAGGCCCAGACGTACAGAAAGATGTACATATTACATGTTAGTGCGGACAGGGCATAAGCCTTCGGTGGATGCTCCTCTATGTCCAAGTATGACACCTCACCTGTTACCAGTTAACCTGCTGATTGAGGAATTTCACACAACTTTGACAAACTTTCTAGTCTTATTTTGTCTCTGTCCCAACTTTTTTGATTGTGTTCAGGCATCGAAACCTAAATTTGTTCATATTTACAAAATACAATTAAGTAGGTCTGTTAAAACACTGCAAATCTTTTTTTTTTGTCATCTAAATAAAGGTTCAAATGAATGAACAAACCACGGCTTTGAGTTTTTATTGCATTTTAGAAAATGTCACAACAACAACCCTTGTACCCCTTGCTTTATAACAACACTGTTTTTAATTGGTGCATCTCCACAGTGGCTGGGTCTTTCATGGGGGGTATGTTTCTCTATCAGGACAGAGAAGGAAAACAGAGGAGGTGGTGATCTCCCACAAGGACCCCCCAGGAGGACTCATATATTCACCCAGACAGGCCTGGGGGTCTGGGGGGGGGGGGGTCTGAGCATGATTGATCATCCCTTTTCCCTGCTGCCCTCCTCTTTCACCTGGGTGTGAGATACCAAGAGGCCTCACAGGACAGGCTGTGGCAGGAAAACAAGATCTAACGCAGATTACGCATCAGTTTGTCGACCGGGCTACGAAGCGGAGTAGAAAACGTGACTTCACAACAATCGTCTCTAGGCAGGAAAATGAATCTAGTATATAGATAAATAAAGCTAATAAAAATCTACAGCAGCACACGCAACTCAGATCTAACTATATTTCAAATTCATTAAGAAAAGTGCACCTTATATTAAGATGTACATTCAAAAATCAGACACACAACAATGAACAAACTATCATCCTAACCACGACAGCTGCTTGTCTGTGGTTGCATGTAGCTGTGTGAAAGGAAATGACCAGTCTCTGTGTTTAGCAGTGTGCTTCAGCATGCTAATATCGTACGTCTCAAGTGCTTTACTACCACTGAAACTTTCTATTTTAGTCCTCTGCATAATCGAGGGGCAAGAAGTTGACAAGAACGCTTAAGTAAAGACTAGAGAGGTCATGCGATGCTCCTCATTCGATAGGCATGTTGAGTGTGAACTGAAAGTATTTTCAGTTTGCCCAGTAAAACCTCCCCGAGTGGATGCGACACAGGACACAAGCATGAGTTTAAACAGTCTTCCATGTAAAACAGAGGTGATGGGATGGAATCCGCATACTCTCGCTGACTACATGAGAAGGGTGAGTATCAAAAGAATAGCTTTTTTTTAAAAGACTTTTTCTGTGCTTGTCAATGTTCCCAAAGCAAAAGCGAATCAAATATTGCCCAACTACGTTAGTTTCCCTGCCATTAAACTGCGTTATTATGCATCGGCATAAATTGGAATAAACAGTTGAGTTTAACGTGATGGATTGTTTTCTTAACATGTTGGTCATTTGCTGTCTTTCAAAATTCTCGGTTACGTTCAATTTTTTAACATAAATCTTGGAAGTGGCACTCATGAAGCCAGCAATGTCACTATTTCAAGACATTTATGAATTACAAACATGCATTCAAAGTTACTTTTCTTGCTGTGTACGAGTGATATCTTACGTTCTTCTCAGCTGAAGTTATCAGGCTGCGACAAAGTAGTGATACAGGGAAGCATAACTGGAGCGCATTTCATGGTAAGTGTGTGTAAAGCTCTGCACTTTTCTGATATAGAAATATAGAGTTACTAATCGTCTTTCTTTTTTTTTCTTCATAAAATCTACATCATCCAGCAAATGGAAGCGTGTGAGCTTCAAGTGTTCCCCAGCCTTTATATTCCGTAGGTTTGATCTAAAAAAAACAAAAAAAAACAATAAAAGAACCAATAATCCAATGTCTCTCAAGCCATAAGAGTTCATTGGTGTCATAACTAACAATATAACTGTTTTTATACAATGTAAGATTAACACTGAATATCGAGGTAACCTTTCGGTATTACATCTTAATAGAATAATCACTAAGATCCACAGAGAAATGGGAAAGGATGAGCAGAAGAGAAGTTTTGCTCAAAAGTAAGGAAACGTACGTCGTTTCAAAGATTTCTACTTCTAAACCAGAAACTATAGCTGAAAAAAATCCACATATTTCTCTTGTTTTTGCAGGTTAAAGCATCAAATGCAGCCAAAGGAAGGTAAAGAACACCTAAATAGAACAAATACATGAATACAACTCTCTTTTCTGTTCTTTTCACTGTTTTTTCCCCCCATAGTGTTTGTACAGGAAGAGGACGTCTGGGACTCGGACGAGTTTGTAAGTGAAAAGCTACAAGACTTTTTTGGTCATTTATATTTATAGGAACTTCAGGTCAAAGTAAAAAAAATGCAGTTTCCTGACAGTGTTGCTTTGTATGCAGCATATCGCACTAAACTGCTTTCAACGAGATGAACAGGTACTGCATTCACACTACTGCTGGGCGGGATGACCAAAAATTTGCATAGTGTTTTTTACGAAAAAAATCATATC
>JAPQRN010000002.1:21708676-21733807 GCA_037367275.1 Coranthus polyacanthus | reverse complement strand
CAGCACACAGGTGAGTCTGGTATATCGCCCAGCACTAACTCATACAAACAACTCATGTCATGTCAGGAAAATGACAGCGATAATGACTATGAGGGTCCAGATGAAGGGGAAGACAGCTACATCTGCACTCTGACCGAGCAACAAGACAATGAGGACAACTGTGAAGTTAACCTCGACCCGCCTTCCTCTGCATTCACAATGAAGCCACCTCAACACCCAAGAGTGACTAAACTTCAGCAAAGTCATATCGGAGGTAAACAGCCATTGTAACAGTGCCATGAACAAGAAATGCAGTATTATGCCCAAACATGTCATTATATAACCTGCTTTTTACTTGATACGCTCAACTTGTTAATTTGTATCTGTTGATGTAAGCAGATTCCCCTGCTGATCCCTGCCCAGCTGAAAGAACCTCAAAACCTCCACATCCTCATCCACATCCTCATCCACGAAGGATGAACCAGGCCCCCCAAAGACCTTCCAAACCACCAGGCGAGTGGCTCAGTGGCTACACATTCATCTAACGAATTGATGGGAATGATTCAAAGCACGTTTGTTTCACGTTAGGTTACATTTAGACACAGATCTAAAGCTCGTCGAGAAATACGTATATTTTTATCCGAAACAACAGGCGGCCTACCCAACCTGCACGTGGACAGGAGCAAGAAGCCTGGACAACCAGGCCCAGCCAAAAAAGACCTGACAAAATCAAGTAAACACTGCTTATTGTGCACATGTTTTGATGAGTTTGATGAGGCAACTTTTGTAATTTTTTATTTTTTTTTGTTGCAATATTTACATTTTTATTTCAAACTACCCATCGTGCTCCACAAGAGGGCAGTGCTGTCAAAGCTCCAGGCTCATCCACTGGAAGTCCTCAACCAAAGGCCCCTAAGTCTGCAGACTTTTCCAACAGGTAGGCCCATAGGTGCAGCGCCTGTCCCTCTGGTTAAACCATTTATTGGAGATTTTCTAAAGATGTGCTGTTTCTTTCTTCTCCTCTCTCAGGGCGGATAAAGTCCTTCCACCTCCTCCAACATCAACACAGATTCCAAAAGTTAACAGTCCAGTGGTAGGACCAGGAATGGTAGGAATTACAACATAGCAAAGATTTCCATAAATATTTATTTGAACAGTAAAGAGTATGCCTTTCTGGACAATTATATACCTTGAGTACTATCACTAGGAAAACAGCAGATGGCGATGTTGTAAAAAGAACACAATAATAGAAACTTGTCCATGAGAATTCAAAAGACTGCATTTTAACGATCATTGCTCACTGCAAAAAAAACAACAAATTACTCCTTACTATGACTATTTTATTGTGGTGCATCCAGGGTTTGGATCCCAGCTGGTATGGAGGAAAGGTGACCAGACATGAAGCAGAAGTTGCTCTCCGAGAGATGAACAAGGTCAGCGGCTGCCTCTTTCAGTCTCACATATCTCATACCTCCTGCCGGATCAGAGACACAAACATACACTTATTACAAACATGCAGTTGTAGTTGCTGCTGTAGTATGACTTCTATGACTTCTGTGTGGTTTTGTTTACATGCACGTCTTTAAGGATGGTTCATTCTTGGTGAGGGACAGCTCAAAAGACTCAGCTGAGCATCCCTACACCCTAATGCTGCTAAAAGAAGGCAAAGTTTACAACATTAAAATCCGCAGCCAAGGCAGCTCCTTTTCCCTCGGCAATGGTCTCAAGAACAACAAGGTAAACTGAAAATGATGATGTCAATATCAGAGTTATAATGCGAGGAACAGCCTGTTTACAGATTCATGGTAAACTCAAAAGTCCACATCTTGTTGCACGCCTCCGGGAATGTTTGATGCTGACTTGTCCTGCGTCATTAGGTCCCTGTCATCTTTTTTTTTTCTGTGCTGCTGTGCTGCAGAGTTTCCCTGGGGTGAAGGAGATGATTACCCATCATGCACACACCCCGCTGCTGCTCATTGATGCCACAGACCAGAGCTCTGAAGTGCAGACCAAGTGTTGTCTGCTGCACCCTGCAGGACTCTGACCAGTACCAACATCAACCTACACGTGGGCATTTGTCTGTCTCTTTGTGTCTTCATGGTCATTTGTGCCCATCTGAACAAATGTCACAATTTTCACAATCACAAAGGTCATTGTTATATAATCTTGTTACATTCACTTGCTTTTAGAAAAACACAATGCGAGACTGAGTTCCATGTTGCCAATGATGTGTAGATGTTATTAAACTGTACAGATACACAGCATTACCTCTGTTCCTCACACATCAATTTAAAGTTAAGCTGGAGGCTGCTGCTTCGATGCCTCCTGGATTTTCGGAGCTGCCAGTTTATCAGGGTCGCCAACACAAATGATCAGATCACATTGCTTCAGCTGGGTTCGCACTGTAGGCAGATAAAAAATAAATATCTTGCTTCACAAAAAGGCCCAGGCCATCACAACTCTAAGATTTCCAAAGTCATATGTTTAACAGTTTATGCTCCACTCTGTTTTTATCCTGTTATTTAAAAGCTCCATTTTACAGTGAAAATGACAGAGACATTATTCTGATAAAATGATTTTCCCTAATACCTCTAATAACCGTTGATGCTTCAGTCTTATTTCCAGACTTTGATCCCTTAAACTAAGCTGGCAGTGCTCTCTCTCACCTCATCTGATGTTTTGATGATGGTGGTGGTGGTGAGTGCTAACAAGTCGGTTCAAAATCTCCCATGAGTTCAGCTGGGTTTAGCTCTGGTAACTGTTAAGGCCATAATATATGCTTCACATAATCTTCAAACTCATCAAATTATTCAGTGAACCCTCAAGCCAAATGGATTTGAGCATTTTCCTCCTGGATGACACCACTTCACTCGAGTTTTCCTTTAAAATATCACCTGTCTGTATATGTGAGCAAAGCAGATTACTCTGATTCCTGTCCCCCCTGGCAAAAAAGAAGTTTGAAATCCTTCAGTTGGTACTATCTGCCCATCAGCAAAAAGTCGTCTGACGTAATGTAACTCTGCACCACTGACATCCACAAACAAAGCTAAATTCCAAAACGGTTGGTGTACAGTAATGCATTTTTGTTTATCACACTACAGATCTTGGTTATCTGTTACTTCGTGTGCTTTGCATATTTCCAAATCGATCATTCAGTTCATATTCCTGGCATAATTAATGCGCACTGACATTTATGAGTTCTGAAAGGTGGAGAGGAGGTTCAGGAGCCATACGTACATGCTAGCTGCTCCATGCACTTGGACAAGGAGTCCAACCCTTTCAGTATGTTTTCCAGATCAATGCAGTCGGCGGGAGTAGCTTGTTCTGTCCTCTTGTCCATGTTTTCCATCTGAAAAATAATCCCAAATGAACACAACGGACTATGTTAATTATAATTACACTGTAAACAACTCTGTGCTGTACTACTCCAACTAGTTGAACATGAAATACGTAGTCGTGCAAAATATTAGATGAGTGGTGTGCAGGCCGGCCTGCAAAAAAAGAGACGAGCGAGGAAAATGTTGTTTCCAATTTCCTTTATTTATTCCGTTGTTATTTGTCCAATAGTTTAAAGCTACTGTAACACAAACCAACTGCAGTCTACATTTTTCAGATACCTATGCTGTTTTAAACACACTGTATGAAGACACAAACATCAGTCCACATCCTGCTTCCATATGACAAAAGGAAAATTACAATACAATACAACTGTTTAACCCCCCCCCAATCTCAGTCTAATACATAACTACATATGAGGAAGTGGTGTGGCCGCAGGCTCAATGCGTATGTTGCTCCTGGTCTTGGTCTCCACAGACCGCCACCCTGCATCTGTTACAGGCGTCTTTCAGTTTCTGCACCGCGTCCACCAGGTCGGGACGGATGCGCAGCGCCACCACGTCGTAAGCCATCCAGGTCAGCTGCACTACAGCAGTACGCAAGAAAGTACGTTATAATTAAACCTCAGCAACCACACTGCCGCATCACTGCACCCGGCATCAGCATTTAAATTGAGCCAATTTGTGTAGTAATGAAGTGAAAAGGTGACATAAATTACCTGATAGGTTTTCAACGCTTTCGATCATTCTCTCTAAATCCTTGTTCAACTCCAACACGTCCTCGGTGTCGGTCTGCTGCTCAAGTTCGGGAGGTGAAGATGCATTTGCCATCTGAATTACAAACCGGCGACATTGCTCTCATCAACTGTCACACTGAATTTTTCCCTAAATATTTAATTTCATGTCTAAAATAGCTAATCCCAGCAATGCAACTACTTCCGGTAATGAGCGACGGCCAACGTTAGCTAGCGCCAGTTTACGACTCAGCGGTGGGTGTATTTAGAGAAACAACGATATTGGGTGGGACTCGGTCGGCCGTCTCTTACATTAAAAAGTTAGGTTTCATGTAAAAAAAAAAAGCCAAACTTACGATGACTCTCCTTTAAGAAAGTTTGAAGTCGACGCTAGTCAACGGTGCTTGGAAAACAGCTAAGCTAAGTTCTCGCGCTAATGTTCGTTTCAAAAAGACGTAACTGCGTAATAAACACATTCCATGAGGATTATGGGAATTCACCCAAAATAATTGTGATTTTAAATTAGAAATTTAAAAGGGAAATCTAAAACTAACCGATAATGCCCAGTTGTATAGGCATTTTGATTTGTTGTCTAAATAAATTAGCCTAATATTTGCCTAATACGTAATGGAAATATGGCCGTGAATGCACCATGGAATGTGCATTGGTAAAAGTTTATTGTTTCTATAGGATAGTAGTGTACGGGACAAGCTCTAATTTAACTCATTTAAAATGTTCCAGTTGTTTTAATATGAGTCTAAATAAAGTTTAAATGGTAAAGCTAATTGGTCCTATAGGTTAGTGGTGTATGTCAAGAATATGCCACCTTTCCAAACCCGGGAAAAAACTAATAAAATTATTTCCTTTAATCTTACTGATGTGATTGAAGATAGCAGGATTGGCAGGCAGAATAAAGATTAATGCGTAAGTAGGCCTACCAAATTCCCTACGTATGCATAGTCTGTTTAAATTTGCATCATAATTATCAAACATTTACAGATGAGTGAATTCAGAAATGTTAGTTTAACAGCTTGAGTGGAAAATTATTTAATTGAGGGCGAGCAAAACCCCTGGAGGAACTGAACGAGCTGACAGGAGGAAAAAGAGAGAGAGAAAGCAGGACAGACCTCTCACCTGAGAAAGCAGCCAATCACCTGAGACTAGGGGCGTTTCCAGGGAAACAGATAAAGCAGGTAAAGCAGGTGACATCCTGACACAAAACACAAGGGCAAACTGACAAGAAGGGAGTGAAGAAGAAGAAGAATCTACAGCTCAGAGGAGCAGAGACCGTCGTTTGGGTGCAGCTCACTCAAATAGCGTGTCTGCAGGGGACTGAACGAGAAAAAGAGAAGACCTAGATTTGCCCACGGGGATAAATTTATCAAAGAAAAAAAGAAAAAGAGAAGAAAGGAAAATCAAGGTCAGAGGGATCAGAAGAGACTACGAGCTGAGAAGAAACTCCTGCCTCAACGATGTCTTCGTTTGAGTCCCAGAGCCAGTCTCCTCCTCGGTGTGGCCCACAGTTCCCCAGCCTTGGCCAGGAGCCCCCTGAGCTCAGCATGTACAGTGACTGTTACTACCCTCCTCCTTCGCTGCCAAGTCCTCAGCGCACCACCCCGACCTCCTACGATCTAAGCGACTACACCACCTCCTCTCCAAACCCTTACCTGTGGTTCAACGGCTCCGGGATCAACACGCCTCCGTACCTGGCCACCACCGGTCCCCCAGGGAACCCGGGCCCTCCTTTTGTCCCTCAGCACTACGGAATGCAGAGGCCTTACCTCGGTCCCGCCGGAGCAGGGGGTCCAGGAGGGGAACTGAGCTGGTTCTCTCTCCCCTCACAAGAAGACCTGATGAAACTGGTCAGGCCTCCCTACTCCTACTCGGCTCTGATTGCCATGGCTATCCACGGAGCACCTGACAGAAGACTGACATTGAGCCAAATCTACCAGTATGTAGCTGACAACTTCCCTTTCTACAACAAAAGTAAAGCAGGTTGGCAGAATTCCATCAGACACAACCTGTCACTCAATGACTGCTTCAAAAAAGTGCCAAGAGATGAGGATGATCCAGGTAATGTTGCAATATTATTCTTCCATTTCACATCCATTACTAAATGTATTATTTCGACTGTATTATGAGTTGAATTTGCTGAATGAATCTGAACTTTATCTAATCCACTCTCTTGTGTCACAGGCAAGGGCAACTACTGGACTCTTGACCCAAACTGTGAAAAGATGTTTGACAACGGAAACTTCCGTCGCAAAAGAAAAAGGAAGTCCGATTCTCTCTCAGGTGGCGATGGTGGTTCCGTGGCTCCTGATTCAGGTGACAGCGAGAGGGGCAGCCCCAAGCACTCTGGCAACCCTGCTCTCAACATCTCTCCCACACCGGACCGGATTCCTTCCCCTTCATCGTCAGGTCCGGCGCCTTGTTTGAGCAGCTTCCTGTCTGAGATGTCTGGAGTGAGCACCGGAGCGGCTAGTGAGGTGGGAGGCGATGGGTTAAGTAGGCCATTACAGATCAGCCTTCCTATAGACGGGCCTCACAGGCCCACTCAGCCACCAACCTTTGGTAGCTTCTCCCCCAACTCCGGTGGCCCAGAGTGGGTACCGCAAGTACCAGCTCCCCCTGTGTTATCCTCTTCACCCACCCACTCCTCTCTGGGGTATACCAGCCCAATCCTCAGCCAGTATAGTGGGTCCGGTGGGCATTTCTACCCTGGACTGAGCTCATCTGGAATCATCTATCATCGTGAGGGCACAGAAGTTTAATAAGACATTAATGTGTGGTTTGAAGAGACTCTTGACATCACGCTTGTGTTAAGAAGATGGTGTTTGTTGTCAGTGTGAAAGGCTATTTTGTTTAGAAGTACACACAAAAGCCCACAAATGTTTGCGCTGACTGAGACAGTTAAGATCACTATAGCGTGTGACAGCAGAGTAACTGGTCTTTGATTCCCACAGAAACAGCCGAGTCAGCTGCAGTGCACTACGAGTGGCAGTACCCGAAACCGCAGTCAGCTTCACTATCAGATCCTCAGTCAGCTTTTACTCTAACTAAAGCTGGTCTCTATCAGATCTGACTCATTAATAACAGGTCCTTGATCTGATCTGCTGACATCAGGCCATTCCCGTACTGCTATCTGTGATTCTTTGACGGCGTCACCCATGCAATGCTCAGACAGCACATTTAGAAGACCAGTTCAATTACAAAATTGTCATTGTGATTTGTATATTTGTGCAGTGTTTAGCTGCTGTCCTCCGAGAATCAACAAATAACATAAAAGGTAAACTTTATGATTTTTGTAGTGCTGAAATTACCACTAAGTCTCAGTCATCAGGTCTAATACACAGATGTGATTGTACTCTATAAACATTTGTATGTGTTGTGTAATGTTATACATTTTTATTGTTGGTTTGTTGGTTTAACTGTTGTTGTACAAAGCGAATTCATAATGTATGCCAAATATATGTGTTTTGATATGAATAAAAGGTTTTAGTTCCAGAGTTGTATTTTTCACTTTAATTTCACGATGAGCAAAAAAAAAAAAGGGGGGCAAATGTAAGCACTTACTGACAGAAAACAGTCCCGTCAGAAAAGCGATGACCAGTATTTTAGAACCTGCATGTCGGTGAAACCTGATCCTTGTGTGATGGATAGTTAACTGATTCCCCTAAACGGTGAAAAGCCACATTCCCATGCTGTCCCTCTTCCCTTCGCTAAGCACAGAAATGGCTCTGTCGCACAATCTGCATATACACAGACACTGCTGACTGCATGCAAACAGCTTCATTAGGAGAGGGGCCAACGGTGGAAACCTCATAGTTCACACCACATTTATCTCTTAACGGCCCTGGGACTATAATGGTTGGGTGAAAAGAACCAAAATGCTGACATTTTAGACGATACGCATCAAGTCAAAGAGTCAAAAGTTAAAATATTTATTGCTCCAAACCATTTTACAGTAAAATGACGTTTTTAATGAAGACAAAAAGAACATATGTCTTACATTACAAAAGCAAATCCAAAAAGACAATATCATAAAATGTAAGCACAAAGCTGCATCGCCCGTAGTGCAATACATTTGTGCAAAACTTCATATGAACTTTCATTAAAAAAAGAACCCATAGAAGATTTTGATGTACAATAGCAGGAATAAAGGGAGGAGTGTATTTATGAAACTGATGCCATGTTGCTACTCATCCTGCAATAACATCTGAGATAACATTTCAAAGTTTGACAATAGCCTAATTAATTTTTGATCTGCTTCACGTATCACTTTGTTTTATTCCACGGTGCTCTTGTCCTCCAGATATTTTAGTGAGACACTTTGATCCGTGTCGCCCTTAGGCATTTATTTACCCTGAAACATAGGCAGCATGACAGTCATTTACACTAAACACAGAAAACACTCTTCTGAACAACCCAGTTTCAAGCAGAACTTAACATCCTGGTGCAATTCACAATGTATATTAGTGTTTTAAGATTAGGAGGGCTCACCCTGTCAAAATTTGCATAACTGACATCTAAATAAGTGACGAGAATATCATAAAGTCCTGCTTTATTAGTTGAGTCAGACCTTCAAATTGATTTAACTGTGTGAAATGTGCTGTCTCATAATGTGTCACCTCTTCCACGTTTCAGTGAATCACGACAGCGCCGAAGTTAT
Organism: Coranthus polyacanthus; assembly: GCA_037367275.1. Classification (NCBI taxonomy): domain Eukaryota; kingdom Metazoa; phylum Chordata; class Actinopteri; order Kurtiformes; family Apogonidae; genus Coranthus; species Coranthus polyacanthus. The sequence continues at coordinate 21,725,087 of JAPQRN010000002.1, read as the reverse complement.
AGCGTATATTTCCCAGCATAGGTCACGCCTTACAGAGCGGATATGGGACATTTATGAGAAAACAGAAACGAAAGAACGGCAGCAAATCGTCGCAACAAAAGAGAATAGTATTATAATTATCGTAAGTATCACTGTCCCAGCATGTCACGTTTCCAACCCAAATTGTCTTGTGTAGTTTCTGGAGCCAAACAGGTTGTTTTTTCTCCACATCTTGTTCAGACTTCGCTTTGGCAGGTGAAGACGTGGCATCAGGAACAGGGGTGGCTGTGCCTTGTTGATCCTGCATGAGCTCTTTTTTGAGTGTATCTGCCAACAGAAACATTATAGGGCTTTTGTCTTGGAGATTTCATTATTAACAGTAGACACCGCCGTCTGCTGTCTTATTCAGACAGTTTCAAATGGATGCAAATTTGTAACCGTTAATCACGCAGAGGATGGGGATGACAAGGTCAGAGGGAGAGTGCGGTGTTCCAGATGGAGCTATTCAGATAAGAAACGGTAAAACCTGAGGGATTTACCTTTTACTGACTCCCTGAAACCAAAGACAATTTTCTTTTATTGAAACTCATAACACAATACACATTCTGATATTTTGGAACTTCCCTTCTTTGTATGTGCTTCTTTTCTTTTTCTTTTTCTTTTCTTTTTTTGTATACTGAATATAGTCTTTGACTTACCTCATTCAGCAATTACACACTTGTCTGACTTACAAAACAAATTATCTTTATATTATTTTTTTTTTTCTCCTGGCATTTGTCTGGCCTCATTTAGTTTTTATCCAGTTAGACGCAGAGAAACAAAACTCACCAGCTGCTAACTTTGAATTATTGTGCATTTAAAATCAAGCTGTAGTAAATTGGTAATGGAAGTTTATATATGCATGTAGTGTGGAACACATTCACTTTTGTCTGAATCAGGGATACCCAGCACAGCATCCATCAATCACAAACACTGTAGCTTTGGACCTTCCTTGCCTCAGGCAGTAGAATTATTGCTCAACAGAGTGATATGATTAAAATCTATAAATCCTCCTTTCCACCTGCCGCCTGGCTCGTGGCAGCCTTCCACACACCTGTCGAACTAACGGAATGGGCCCACACATACACACATCCTTTGTGTGTGCGTAGTACATGGCATACAAGTGCGCAGTGTTTATATTATAAACTTAGACGAGAGAACGATTATACCAAAGCTGCTATGCATGACGGATTTGTGTTTGTACGAACTGTCCTGATTATAGCCGTCTAAAGAAGATTTCACGCCTCGCTGTGAGGTGGAAAAGGAGTCGGTAAAGTCTGACATGTAGTCAATTTTGTCAACTTTATTCCAGTAACGCAAGGGGACGCGTAAGAGAGCGCGGTTACTGCTTCACTGTGGATAACGGCTACACGAACAGAAGCCTAACTGTCCCAAGTACCAAATCCTAACCCAAAACACACACAAGGACACGTACACACACACACGCGCCTTCTGTATTTACTAAAACAGTTATGTCCTATCGAGGCTGTTTAGTAAACGGCAGCAGAGAACGTCAAGCCCGGAGACGTGTCTTCATGCCCAGTGCTCCAGTAAGGAGTGGGTCCATGCATTACCAGCTTGCTGTTATGTGTAAACACCCACACACACTCCAGACACACGCATACAGGTGTTGAAAGGAGCGAAACAACTTGCCTTGGAAGGTTTGAAAGTCACTGAACAACCTTTCACTTATTTGTGCTCTTTAGAGGTCAATTCAAAACGCCAGAAGTCAGAACACAGCTTGGATCCCAAGTCCCGTCAGCCGAAGTTTGACACAAATGCTCTTATTTTTAGTCTCACATTTTAACTTGGTGGCCGTTAGGATTCTCCTAATCCTAACAACATTTCTTGACGGTATAGGACATGAAAAAACCTAAATTCATAAGCACTTGCCATCATTGCCGTCCGATAATTTTAGTCAACAAAGAACGTCCCAGTTGGCCCAGATTCCATTATAGATTTCCAAGTACAGGCAGAAAGGTGCAGCAGCAGATCCCGCTTTGTAAAAAGCATACCCTGATCTCTCAGACTCCAGAGAATAAGGCAGTGTGTGATCTTCCCTTCCTAAACAAGGCTTATATACACGATTTGGGGAAAAGTGAAGTTTAAAGACAAACACAGAGCACAGTGAGTGTGTATATATGAATCATTGCTATTTCACCCTAAAATATTTTCCATGTCAACATGCAGTAAACATGGCGATATGAACAGGGCTTTGCAGTGAGGGAGGGAGAAGGAACACGGGGGAATAACGCGCGTATGTCTTCCTGAACGTCTGCTGAGCTGAGTGGGAAGCGAAGGGGGTTTAAGAGGTGAAAGTAAAAACCCTCCTGTCCTCTCCTTCACCCAGTTCTTTCATTTATCGACGCACCTCGTCTTCTGTTTCTGTGGAGATTTTAACAACGGTTACTAAGAAATGCAATGCGGGGCTCGCCAACCTTGTCATCCTGAGACCCAAAAAATCTATTTTATGTCTCCTCGGGAACCCATTTTCAAAACTACGTAGAATGTGTGCGTTAATTAAACGTAGGAAAGTCAGTCACCGGTATCAAGATAAAATGAACAAACACCGACTGAACGTAATGTTAGCTCGGCACATAACAGTTCAAATGCTGATGTACACAAACACGACTGCCTTGACTGACATTTCCACTGTGTCTGAAAGTCTCTTTTTTGCGTGGTTTTTGTTGTCTTGTTGTGGCTTGTATGTGGTTTCTTTCACACCCTGTTACGTCTGGTTTACTTGTTTTACATCACTTTCGTCTTGGTTACGTCTTTCACAACTGAGGCCTCTCTTCTGCATTTCACATTTAGTGAGGTCAACATTTATTACATTATTATTATGTATATTATGGTATTTTATTTGATGGTTTTCAACCCCAAAAAAAATACTTCCACCACCCCTTTTTGGGTCCTGACCCTAATTTTGAGAAAAGCAGCTGCAGGATAATCATAAGTGAGAATGTGTGTAAAATTAGCTGAAGGCTGTGATTTTTCAATGTGTAATTACCCACATATTTCTGCAGGTGTCTTCGATGACACAGTGGTTTCCTTGTGATATCTGGCTCTCCTATGGTTAGTTACGCAGCAGCGCGCACTGAAATAAGGGGAGGTGAAGAGGAAATATGATATAACAAGTGGCACTGTTATTGTTTTCAGGGAGTTGAATGTAATGTTATTCCTTCTAGATGTGACAAGGAATAGGAACAAGCATACCTGACTCTCATAAACTATAAGGCTGTATTTTAATATGCAGGGTGAGTACTGTACCTGTTCAGAGACTACACTCTGCATTGCAAAAAATGTTCCATTATTTTTCCATTAACCAGGCCTGAAACCAGACCAGATGGGTCACGGAGATCCATACCGTGTCCACTTTAGACGACAAATTGCAGAGCAAGCCCAAAAGGGAAAGGTGGGCGCAAACAAACAAACAAACAAACAAACAAACAAACAAACAAACAAACGGCTCACTTTCCTATCTGCAAATGCGGCAATTAGCCTTCAGACAAGGACTTTTCTCTATACTGCTTCAGGCATTTGGTGGAATAACAAAGCAGTGTCTAGTTTAACAGTCCCACGTTTTGTTTGATTGTTTGTTTGTTTAAAGATACTTAGAACTTGCGTACATGTGGATGCCGTAGCTATAGGTAGTCTACATTTGAAAGTTTCCACACAAGCCCTGCACATCAGATTCCATTCTTTTTACTGTTTCACATTTAAATAATATGAAAATGCTCAAACATGCTTTCTTACTTATTTTCCACCATCTAGCATGTATTACCAATGTTTGTTTTAAGGTTGGTATCAAAGACTATACATCTTACTAGACAGGGTATTACATATATATTCATATAAAATATGTGTGTTGACTCTGAGGCTATTATTTTACTGTCAGTCTGTGAAGGCAAGGCTACATCTGATGGATTACACAGAAACACTCTCTGCGTCAGTAAGAAGACGTGTTGATGAAACTGTTGGTCCTTGCTTGAAAACATCACACAGAAACGTCTTTCAAACCCGCATATCTCGTGTGTTATGACACCAAGATCTACGTCCCATGACAAAAACAATGGTCCTGACCAGTCTGGTGAGGAGTGTACTGCCAAGGACCTTCCTATAAAAATGATTTTGTCTTATGTGCTGCCTTATGTGCTGCTGAAGTTGATTTGCTCAACATCTGCACTAGCGTGGCTCAGACGGCAAAAGAACAGTATTTTTTCAGTAGAGGTTTTTATGAGATTGAGGGACAATAATTTAAAAGCCCACGGGAGTAATGTGGGAGTAATGGGAGCCCCTCAGTGACTGCTAACTATTCAGTAAATCTCAACTTTAATATTTGAAGGTTTCTCTCAAAGTTTATCGAGCCCTTTGTTTTATTTCCAGCCCTTCTGCATACGAGGACATTACATTTTGGGCTTCCTGCACCTTACACTTCTTAACTTAAACCTGTTGCCCTCAATAGTACTTTTCAACACTTTTTCAAACCAAGTGGTAGCAAAAGCAAAATACACTAATCAGTGTAAAAACAAGATGGTTTCCAACTCAGTCAAATCACTCCACAGCTGAATCTGAGATAAAAGTGGACAGGTTCCAAAACCTTTTCAAATTTTATGGTTGAAATTTGTTTACCTATGTTTAATAACACTTGTAGTTTGATGTGGCATGCAAATTTGGCAGCTTTGAACACTAGTGACAAGCTAGGGCAGAGATCATCGTAAATCATCACGAAGCTGTAGAAATTGTGTTGAAAACCCCATTTTGCTGAAGGGAACAAGACCAATTCTGGGTAATGTTGTGCGCAGTGTGTTACATGTCATGTGTCCAAATTGCATCATTTCACATGGGCCAGTAAGTGTTGACTGGCAAAAAAAAAAAAAGGACAATCCTACCGTGGAGTATGGAGCAAGGACGTGTTGAGTTTCAAAATGTTGAACGAACAAAAAACGTTTTTCCTTTGTTGCTTTGTTTGACATTTAGTTGTGTTTTTTTTTTTTGCACAGCTGTGTTCAGGCATTGAAATAGAGTTTTATCTTTTTTTTACGCACTCGTGACACATTGATGTGGTACAGTCAAATAAATTGTGTTCCAGGAGGACAGATTTTTTGTTGAAAAATGACTTAATATTCAAAGACAATGCCTTGTTTTAATACTTATTAGGTCCTACTAATCCCAAATAGCCAGGAGAAATATAGAAAATGCATACAAATGCAAAGCTTGGGTATTAGGTGGTTACAGTTTTTTTCCCCAGAAAATGTTCTTACTATTGTCTTAATCCTATTGTCTTAATATGAAACAGTGTGTTACAAAGGCTCCTTAAGAAACATTCCTCAGAGAGGATTACTGCACATCAGCTCCATTAGACCCCAGGAACTTTATGTTCTGAAAAGTTCATGTATGCTTAATCATCCTCCTCATAGCTTAAGTGCCTTCTGTACCTAACTAATCAAGGAAAAGCTCTCCCTTGACCTTAATTTTACACATTATAGTAGCTCATAGGACCTAATCATAGCCACCAATTCACAGTAGAGTACATTTGGAACACTCTGCGTGGTTTGTTTAAGCTTAACATAAACGTTTCAATTGGCCAAATCCTAACTTCAGTGGCAATCATTTTAAGTAGACGTGAGAGCTGCAGAAGCAGGTATCTGAAAAGGAAAGGGGCCATCTAGCGGTCAGTGTAGGAACTGTTTAAATTTTGCATGTATTGGCAAACAATTTGGTGCAGCATGCATGGACACATCCAATCTTGCATTTTACACATATTTTTGCGCAACAATACCTTTAGGAAATTTTGTACGGCGCCAAAAAGACTGATACTAATAAGTATTAATCAAGATGCAAGTATAAATACTAATTAAGACACAAAGACACCTTCTGGTTTTTTTGATTACGCTGCAGTGCAGTGGAGGTCAAAGTGGAGATCAATGGCAAATGAATTGTCTGTTTTTTGCTGGTGAAGTGGGAGTTTCACACATGGCTGAGCTGGCTAGATAATCAATCTACCTAGAACTGGAGCTGGAGTATTTTTATGGTGGCCTCGTCCACCCAGGATTTTTTTTTTAACAAACATAAACGTATTCGATGCAGAGTTTATTGGTGATGTAGTGGAGGTGATGAAGGATACAGTATACATCCATCCCGTAAAATTTGTAGAGGATAAGTGATTTTGCAATACTGCGCTTGTGTTCTATGCTAGGGTGTATTTTCCCGACGCACGATTGAATCATTGATTAAAACCGTGTCGATGGTTAGAGGGAGACTGATGTTAGAGTTAATTCTTTCATCATCCTGAGCAAGTGGCAGAATTCCTCCACATGGATTACACTATGTACAGCACATCCCGCGTTGCTATCTTCCTCACATTTTTCTGCATACTTCCTTATTTCCATATAAATGGAAAACATTACAACATACGTGGGCTGTTTTAAGCTCTAGCAGTTTAGGGGCAAAGGATGAGAGAACTGAGACAAAGGAGGGCAAGGGAAAGTGGATGCCAGAGGAATAATAAGGGTGGGTGGAGGAACAGAAATTATTCACAACTGTCCAGGAGCTGAGAAACAGGGGGCACGAGGGCAGCTGAAAAGACAGATAGTGATTTAAAAAGCCACTGAAGTGTGGCCACATAAAGAAAACACCTGGGAACACAAGAAGCTCAAAGAGCAGGAATAAATGAATTTACTTTCCACATGACAATCATTAAAACGGCATATATTTTCCCAAGATACACCACTGGGGATTCCATCACAGACCCCAGTTGAATGCCAGTTAATATACTGTTTCAGCAGCACGATGACTTGAAAGATCCTTTTTTTTCAAAGTCAAATACGACCCTGTATTGATCAAAATGGGCAGCACATAGTGGGGCTGAACATATTCACCCATGTCTATTTATTTGGGATCATGCAAATCTAGAAAATTCTTTACAAACTGGACTGGAAGTCAAGAAATTGCAGGAAATAACCAATTTTCCAAGTTTCCTCTAACTTTGTGTAATGCAAGACAGTTCTAACGTACTTTAGAAAAGTATGTGGTTAAACAATGTGGATATATACTGCACGTATCTCATTTGTAGAAACACATAAATAGTTGGAAATAAATTGCATTTCTTAATGGAAAAATCTCCATTTGCTGAACATCTACACAGATCTTAGACAGGTCAGTAAAATTACACACATGTATTACGTATCAATGCAAAAATAGGATAGTCTCGGTAAATTCCTGAAAAGCCAGCATTTCATTCTTGTAGCTGGGATTAATAAATCACTCGCATGACATAGAATTTACATATTTAGCACTTTGATGCAGGAGAACCAGCAAAAAAAAAAACAACCAAAAAATACATGTCTGCATCCATTTATTGTTTGAGAAAATGAACAACAAGCAACAAAGCCATGACAGAGACTATTGTAGGTTTTAATAGCTATTACCCAGTAATTGGCTCTTTAAACACAATCCCCCCTGAAGTCATTACACATCCAAGAAATAACAATGTTCTTAATTAATTTTACTTCAATGCAGCTATAATGTTTTCCCAGGCCAGACACTCAGGCTTGGCCTCTTCAGCCTTCATCTTCCCACTGGGCTTTCCCCCATTTCCCGAGTAAATCAACTGGTGCATGCTAATTGGTGTGACTTTATCCCTGTGGCAGAGAAAAGAAACAGTATGTGTGTTTGTGCATCCATGTGTTTATGTGTGGGTGGCCAAAAGAGTCTCTACTGGACCATACAGATGAGTCGACTCTTGCAGATGCTGCAGGAAAAACCTTTCCTTTGACAGCTCACATCAGTACAGTATGTTTGTAAAGAACTGCCCCCTCGCACACGCGTTCCTTCAGATAGAAGGCTTACCGTGTAATGCAGATCAATTTGAATATGCTCTACGCGTTTTCAGCCTTTTTTGTCAACACCCAGTTATCAGTTACCAAAGAAATGTTCTTTTTGCACATACTAATTTTCATGTCATGAACCTTTCACCAAGAGCGCTGGAGCTTTTCTGTTTGCCAGCAGTTCTAGGAAACCAAGTTTGAGTTGCTTCCAGCAGTTCTTTCTTTCATCACTTGTTTTGTGTTTGGGGGCAGTGCAGGTGTTGTCTGTGTAAGATAGTGATTTGATCAAGATTGAGGTGGAACGGTTAGCTAAACCAAAAAGACATGTTTATGGCTAAACTAAAAGAGGAGGTGTGTAAGCCATGGCAGGTTCGGTGCTTTTATATTGTTTCATTTTTTAGCACTGACAGACAAAGAATATTTAAAAGGGCCATACTCTATGCTAAGGGTATACGAATATGCAAAGATAATGAGACGAGCAAATTTGTCAATATGCAAAATCAAGAATAGAAAGACGAAACTTGAAGCGCAGCCAGATTCAGAGAAAATGGAACACAGTAATTAAAAGTGATGAGATGAGAACAAAATACTTCACACATACAACACAGACGCATGACCCCACATAGGCATTACTTCCTCAGTACTTCCTCAGTACTATTGGCGCCACAGAGCCAGAAGGGTGAAGGTGTCAGGGGAACATATTCCCTGTTCACCTCTCCTCCCTCCTCAAATGAGATGCCACCCAGGTTCAGACGATAACCACTCCTGACATTCCACTCATCTGAATTTCAAGTAGAAAGGCAAAAGGGACAGGACTTGCTCCAGGGAGAAGGGGTAATTCTGGAAGGAGAGAGCATGGGTCAGTAGATTGATTTGATAAAGGTAAGAAGTGCCATGATGAAGGGGAATACTACCACGACATTTACATGCAACTGAGATTACCGAAGCTATAAAAAGGCAGAGGGGCGCACCCGAAGGACCGCAAACGAATGGAGAGAAAATGAGTCAGAGTCTGAGAAGGAATACAGCAAGCAGAAATAAACAATATCACCATAGTACAATTCTCTGCAGCTCATAGCCGTGTTTTCTATGCACTGACACCCTTGACCTTCCCTTTTTGTTGACAGGGATACAGCTGATTGGCCCTAAACCAGCCTGAGACCCCATGGGATCCACCGAGCTGGTTGATGGATTCACACATCAGTCGCTCGATAAAGACAGACTGGAGCACTTAGAGTAGGGGAACAGGGGACAAAACATTTCTGTTGACGGAGGGGACTGAGTGACGGTAAGATGGAGGTTAGTGAGACTGAGAGGCAGAAACAACACGAGGTGGAAGGAGAAGGGAGCATTTGCTGAATCCGATGTGGTATGACTTATATGAACTCATCATACTAAAAAAAAGTGAGAGCGAGTTCAGATAGAAGTACAACGATGCTCCTGACATACTGAGTTGTTCTCTGACTTGGTCTATTATATTTACAGTTATATTTCACATGCTGTGTTTCATTTACCTTTATATTCGATGAGTGAAAACCATGAGTGCAGTAGCTTTGTAGCTTTGTCAAAAAACACAAGGAACATCAATGAACACATATATAATACATAGAATTATAATGATCATATATAATTCTTTTTTAACCTTTTGCTATATAATTGTTGCCTTAAGCCATTCGTATATTGTCCAGCTGTAAAAATGCGCAGCTTATACACAGAATAAAAACAGTTATTTAACATTTCATCAACTAAAATGAGTGTCATATGCTTCATTGTAATGTAAATGATAAGTTAAAGCACCAGATCATCTTAACTAGGCTACTGTAGAGTCAAAAGACTAAAATGTAGAGGGGGTTAAATATTCTTTCGCTGACAGTTTTTTTTTCCTTTTGCGTCAAAAATGGCTCTTTAGGTGGTTGACCTACGCGGGCAAGCCGAAGAACCCTATATGGTTCTAGTAGCACCTTTATTTCTGAGAGTGTACTGTAAATATACAGTCATTTACTCACAAAGCTGCGACCAGTATTATGTTGTAAATTTCTGACAATATAGTAAAGCAAACTGCATATTTATTTCTAGTAATACACTGTAATTCTAAAAAAAACAATAAGAACCCATAAGAAATACAGTACTTTGCAGGTAAAGCTGTTAATTTCTGCGAATGTAAAGACTTTACAGACTTTACTTGATATTACATTGCATCGCACATAGTTCAAAACAGAAAAAATTTAAACAAAGGCAAGTAAATAAGAAGACACTGAGGTGTTAGTAAGTAAACAAGAATACTCTGCTGGTGATGCTGTTTCTGATGCACCTCACTTTAAGGTTCCATTCCCTTGAGCTTACCCTCGCACTATCTCAGCCTCCATCTTTTTTCCCCCTTGTCCATGTCCTGCCGGCAACTCGCATTTTAACATTTGCACTTTAAAAGCTTTTCCTTGCATTTGACATTTTCATTTTGTTTTCCGTATCGATGTCTGTGGTATTTTCGTATGACGCGCAACATTGATTGATTGACCCGAAGATTGGAAACTCTAATAGGCAGTGACGGGCCTCAGAATGCCAACTAGGTGGCTAGCATGATGGCTGAGGGGAGTAAGGAAATCCCAAAGGTATGGCAGATAACAGTAAAAATTGAATTTCCGATATGATAGGAAGACCCGGTGGTTCTCAACACTTGCGGTCCATAGAGAGCAGCTTTCGGTCTACCCTGCAGCTGACAGCTCTAATAACAACCTGAGTGGAAGGGCAATGCAGGCAGGAGATCTGAGGCTGCATGCTAACTTCATACTATTTTTTCCTCCCCCCTGCATGCACAGGGCCAAAATGAATGCAGTGTAAATTACTTTAATAAGCTGTAAAAAATTATTTTGTTATCGTATCGACACTAAATTTGCCTGCCACAGATTGTAAAGCTTTATCCCTGAGGAAAAAACTCCGTGTTAGTTTGATAAAGACAGGATCGGAGGCAGTAATTGGGTGCTATTATCTGGAGACTAAGGTTAACAGCCTGTTAAAATCATGCAAATTTTCTCTGCCTTACCAGCTCCTATGTTTCAGATCAAAGAGTTAATGACTTACTAATGCCTGACTATGTAGCCATTCACAAAGTTGGTTTCTTTTCTGAAGATAATTATCTCATATCTTTGGCTACAAGATTGAAAAAAATAACTGTAGGTCTTTGTATGCTTTACTATCTGAAGCTGTAAAGTTTCAATTTGAGGGATACATGGGTTTGAAGCTTAAAAAACCCCCCAGCCACTCCAAGTGGCAGACAGCTACAGGAAGAAAACAAGATGTTAACATTGAGGGAGTAAGCTGCTTATTTCACACTGGATTATTCTATTTTCACCCCCTCTGGGCTGAGTTCCAAATGCTAAAGTCTTCACAGGGAAGCAGTGAAGCAGCTGCTCTTCTAATAAATCCTATAGGTTTGTAATGTGGCTTTGACCAATATAATAAAACAGCATGACTTAAGCATGTCATTAAGAAAAATGACATTAATTGACCTGTCCCATGCCAAATGGGGGAGATTTATTAATCGTATTACAGCGTGATGTTGATTTTTCTTGTCAACCTTGGCCTGTTGTAAATGCCAAGTCGTTACCACCATGGAGTATTAGCAGTAACCTGTCATGACCTGTGGAGATGATGTAGGCTCTCTGTCCCTGTTGTTAGACAGCTGTGAAAACATGAGTTAAACTAAGCTCTTCAGTTTTTTTGCTAAAGGCACTTTTTTGTCATTTATTGTTTATCATGATCACCTGCTGTTTTTCACTGTTGGTTGGACTGTTTTCTGTCACTTACTGTCTTGTGATATCGCGGGCTGTCATGATATTAGAAGAAGATTTTCTGGCATAGAATTTTGGAAAGTTAATCATATTTCTGTTTTGCCTTTTGTTCATAAAATTTACCACGGAGAAGCTATGGTCAAAAAAAGGTCATCATAAAAAAACAATTGGGCAGATATGATGTAACTTTAATATACAAAAAATTATTACTGAAATATTGGACCAAGGTATAAAATCTAAATAAACTACTGCAGAAGCTAGAAGACTGTGCAAAACAAGACGGTGAGCACCAGTCAAACAGTGGAAAACGATGCTGAAATAATGATAAAATCCACTATTTCTGTTCAATGTATAGTTAGTTCTGGCTCAGTTGACCCTGAACCATCCCTTAGTTTTAGTTCTGCGGCATAGTCTTAGTCTGCCGGGGGACAGTGATGCATCGAGCATCTCTCCTCATCTCCCTCTTTCTGTCTCTCTCTCCATGTATTAAATATGTCTCCATTACATGTTACTAACTTCGTGTCTTCCCTTTCCTGTAGTTTTGTGTTTTTTTTCCCTCTCTGTCCTCTGTCTTCCTGGTCCTTTCTGCAGGTTTCTCTGGATCCGGAGCTGTACGTTCCTCGTGTGTGGTTCTGGACTCCAACCTGCCCAGTGTTTCCTCCAGTGTCTGCGTTGTTTGTTGTTCTTTCTCTATGCGTTTCTATTCTCTCTTTTCTTTCCACTAACCTCAGCCGGTCGAGGTAGATGACCGCCTACCCGGAGTCCGGTTCTTTTCGGCCCAGTTTTTTTCTTCTGTAAAGTAACTTTTTCTCCCCCCGCCCCCGTCGCCCTGGCTCTTGGAGGAATTGCTGGGTTTTTTCTCTGCATAGTTTCAATCTCATTTTGTGAAGTGCCTTGAGATAATCATGTATTATGAGTGGTGCTATATAAATAAAGCTGCGTTGAATTGAATTTCCCCCAACTGTTTTTATACAGGCCAATGCACATGGTTATCATGTCTATGTGAATCAATTAACTCAAATAATTGAGATTATGTAATAATTGGGACAGGCCTAGTGAGAAATGAAACATGAAAAATAATAAAACTTCAGCCGGAAAATATGAAAAATAAAATAAAAATAAATAGAATCCCGCTGAATTGAAAAAAAAAAATTCTGTATGACCAGTTTGCTAAATTACTGTTACTTTCTTAGAATCTGCAGCTTATGATAAAGAACATATTCTCATGGTGGAACACTGACCTTTCACTTACATTGATTTATGCAAGTCATGAGCAAAATTGCAGGTTGTTAATGATATAGGATGCCGCGTTCATCAGCAGAGTTTATACCAGCTAGGAATAATCAATTCAAATTCTTCAATATTCATGGGCTGTCTATGCCAGACGTTCCCTCCAGCGATTATTTAGTCATGTTGCCTCTAATCCCCTGAGGGTCGGTGCTTTTAATAAGGTACTTTACTGATGTGCCAAATACGGTTGTGATTTGCAGTCCTGAAGGTTGGCTTCTGCTCCCAGTCCCAAACAGAATGTCGAGTCATGCTTTTTGAACATTTATTTGTCTTTGAAGCATTTTAATTATACTGTTGTGTGCACGCTGTTCTTGAGGGACCAGGTACATCGCACATGTGATGAAATGCAAGACGGGGATTAAAGCTGCTCACCAAAGCTTCAACAGCAATGGATAATGAGTCGATAGCAAAAAAAACATAAGAATGGTGTGTGAGATATCTGTGTCTGACGGGAACTTTTTTTTTTTTTCAAACAAGCAGTCATGTAGACTGAAAATAAATTGAAAAGAGAGTGACACAGGACTGGAGACGATTTATTACTTCGGGATCAATAAGTGCAACAACAGGAGATGGGTATGATTTGCTGCATCCAGAGACCACACGAGAGATAAGAAGAGCTGCTTTAAGCTTTGCTGCAGGTTAGAAGCAGATTAGAAGCTGAAGCTCAACAGAGTCTACTGGTAAAGAGTACTGCTGGGATTCATGGAGTTCAAAGGACTGAAGTTTAATACCATCTCAACTGGCAGCGGATATCACTTTATGAACTTCACATCTACGCACAGCACTGCATATATGGCAGCGGGATCAGATTGAAAGGCAGCGCGTAGAGCAGAGTCTACATTACTTTAATTCAAACGTGTTCCTCCTGGACATGGCAGCCGTCACAGTCATTTAGGAAAGATTTATCTGTGTCCCTCTCGTGGCAGTTCTGTGACATTTCCATTTGCTACATGGCAGCAAATCACCGGGCCATGCATGGGCAGTGATCTTTCCCTCAGCTGTTGTCGTTGTAAAGATGAAAGCAGTGTTACCTGAAACACTGTGTCATTAGAAGGCTTTTCTCTGTAAAAATGATGGCGAAACAGAGCGAGGAAGGCATTCAGTTAAAGGCAGAGAGGCAAAGAGATTCAGACAAAGATGCTTATGCAACATGGGATTGATGGGAAAGAAACCAAAGTGCAGCATTAAGTGTTCTTGGGGGGACAGAAGATGGAGAGGATGGAAAAAAAAACAAAAAAAACGCATGAATGGACTGATGACATAGGAAAGCTATAAAGGTGAAGAAAGAAAAGAAGACGAGAATACACAGATAAAGGTCACTGTTGGTCAAAGTGTGTTGTGTTAAAAATGAAAAATGAACTGAGGTGTTGGTCATAAGATGCTAGTTCCTGAAATATGAACCCTAATGAGGAAAACTCCTCCAGCAATACATCACCAAACGCATACAATATTTATGCACATACCAGTGCTACCCTTGACATGTGATGCCAAAATGAGTCTCCAAGATGAATGGCAAGGATTCTAATGAGCTCGTCCAGAAGGCCATTTGTTGGGCTTTGAGAAATCAAAACGGTGCCAGTTTTGTCTCAGCCAGGCTCAGGCCTCATCAGCTTTTGGCACATTTGTAAAGCCTGGACCCTAATTGCATCCAACTGAAATGACCGCAGAAGGCAGCTAAATAAATTAAGAGAAACCTGTCAAATAAGTAGACGGAGGATGTGAGATGTGAAGAGGCAAGAGGCAGAGACAAAGACAGAGACAGAGAAACTGACACAATATATCGGAGAATGAAATGGATAAATGAGCGGTGAATTAGGCAATAGCTGAAAAATGCAAACAGGTGGTGAAGGGGTGCGATAAATAAAACAAAAATCAATCTTAACTACAGGCTGATGAGCAATTTACATGCAGGCAGGTAGACAGAGGCTGTCGGGTGGATGCTGACTAACTCTCTGACATTGCTTCTCTGCCTATAATTATTCATTACCACCTCCACCCCCTAACTGACAAATCAAACATTTACATCCTCCCTTGAGGTGGTTCGCAAACGTCTCTATTTGTCTCCTTCACTGTCAGTGACTGTGCGGACTCCATTCACTTCAGGATCTGGTTTTAATCTTGTCTTCATTCTTTAGCGAAACTCACACAAGCATTAAGGCCTCAACCGTTTATTCCAGAGTACACCTTGAAATGTAGTATAAGATGGCTTTATAGCCGCAGTGCAGGTGTATTGATCTGCTAAATAACCATAAGTAGCGACACATCAGCTCGTTAGGGACCAGTTAACATCATTAGTCACTAGGGGGGAATGCAGAATGGGAAAACAACAGGCTTCTTCAAGCCGAGCGCCTACACTGAAATCTCATAAGGTATTATTAGGCAGCGTATCCTCAAGGCTTTCTCACACACGCTGGAGCTCCTACCAGCAACTCTCGGAGGTCAGGCTTTGCAATTACAATTGAATTTCAACTATTGAGCCCAAGGAGTACAAAAAGCTAATTAAGATTAATGACAGAGTTACTGAATGACAGACTATTTAACACATAATATGTTAGGGTCTTAGTCAACATCATGATTATCGTCAAAATCAGAGCTAGCACCAGAACGCTGGTTATCACCACGAGTGATCTTCACTAGTACGATGAGGAGCTTTAAAGATGCTAGTATAAAAGAATTTTAAAGCTGAAAATGGTTCGTATGGGAGCCTCATTTGTATTTTAGGGAACTGATACGGAGAAAGGAGAGGGAGCTAATTCAGATGATGACACTGATGCAAGGGAACTGAAGTTAGAGGTGAAGGGGGAGAGGGCATGAGAGAAAGAGACAGAGGAGAGCTTAGAAGCCTAGAAGGAGGTACAATGTCATTGTAAATTGAAGGGGAGGAAGGTAGATAGAGATTAAGGGCCAAAAGAATAAGAACATGTGGGAGGAGGGGAATGAGAGAGAGAGAGAGAGAAAAAAGAAGTAGGGAATCAAAGTGGATGCTTATGTCTGTGAGCGCAGAGAGTACATCGGGGTGTGAATGCATGTATGGGAAGAAAAGGGGAGAGATGCAGCATAAATGAGAGGGCGAGTGGCATAAACAGAGAGGGAGAGAGAAAGAGAGGGGGGAGGAGGAGGTGCTGCACAACAGCTTCTGTTGGGAGATGAATACAGCTGTGCAGAGAGACGGAGGGAGATGCACATACAGTAAAGCAGCCAACCAGCCCTGACTCTCACACACACTGGGGATAAATAGTACAAGCAACAGTGATTTATTGCTAGATGGAGTAAAGACGGGGAAATAATCACAAACACTGAAGGCAAAGAGAAAAGTCTGTGCCACTGGTAGCACTTGGAACAGAGACGGGCGGAAAACTGGAAGAGGAAACAAAGGAAGGAGTGTGAAGAGGAAAAGGAGTGACCTGACGTGAAGAAGAAAAACTGGTGACGGAAACAGGTGAGAGAAAGGTTGAGAAAACTCTGTGTGTGTGTGTGTGTGTGTGT
>JAPQRN010000002.1:21634261-21660515 GCA_037367275.1 Coranthus polyacanthus | reverse complement strand
TGCAGATAATGGCTGACATGTCCCCATGTCTATAAATAGCCCAGAGAGGCTGACAGTCAGGAACAAAGCACTTTACACCAGCCATTCTGACAAGCAGGGAAGCAAAGGAGCAGTGGTACAACAAGGCCCAGTGTGTGTGTTTGTTTGTGTGTTCGTTTGTGTGTATGTCTGTGTTTGTGTGTGTGACAAAGTTTTACTAGGTCCGCTCCCTTTCCTCAGGTCCCAAAAGAAATGAGACAACCTCCAGAGACTCTTCCAAAACATTTAATTAGCATCTGCACTTTATCACTTCCATTATTTTCAACCCTACTCCCCTCATTATTTTCCCTTCACTTCTTCTCAAACCCATCTTCCTCTGTCCGCCTCAGCTCTTTTCCTCTCTACTCCTCCCTCCACTTCTTATTCCAGATCTTTTTAAGAAATTGCTTCAGTGCAAGAGCACGCAAAGCTCAAATGTGCAGAATTTGCTTTCTGTGTCTCTCTTCCTTTTTTCCATCTCCCCATGCGCCCTTCGCTCTTTACCCTCTGATCTTTTTATAACTCCCTTTTCCTCTTAACTTAACAGTTTCTTACGATTCAATCCAGCTTTTTGCTTCATATTAGCGCAGGTACACTGTGTGCTCTGCTCAGCGGAAAGAAATGGTAAAACAGTTATGAGCCACTGTCTGACCAGCGCTACAGAGCGCAGATAAATTTGTTTTGCTTTGATTAAGCAGGGCAAAATTTTTATCGCCCCTAATCTTAAGTCACTCACTCTCATAATCACAGCAGGGCTTAAACACAGCTGAGGATAAAATGCAACTGCTCATTCCCGATAACGCTGATTGCTGCCACTTAGCGCTGTCAATTCCCGCTTCAGAATTTTCTGTTGCTGCAAAGCTTCATGTTTCATGTAGTTTTTAAAACTTCCATTCTCACCTCCAGGACTCTTCCACTGATGTATCTGCTGCAGGTCTCACATTTCACCCCGTACTGGGCGTGGTAATCTGCCTCACAGTATGGCACTCCATCCCTGCAACACAGTGTATGAAATGCACAGTTTAGCCCCTCTGTGCAAAGTGTTTCATCAAAACAAACACTGCAGGACTTTTTTTTGTCAGTTTTTAGTTCAGTTCTTTTTCCATATATGTCTTTTCACAGTGAGACCTAACAATAATCAAATGTTTGTTTGTTTTTTTCTCTTTTCACACTCACTTGCTGATGTACTCGCCAGTGAGAACCATGTTGCAAGTCTGACATCGGAAGCAACTGACATGCCACTGTTTCTCCAAAGCCAGGAGAGACTGACCCTGCTTGATCTCGGCTCCACATCCTGCACAGTCTGGAGAAGAAGGATGTTCATGTCAGACGGCGTGATTAAAGGACGAATTGGGAAAGAGACAGAGCACGGGAGAGGGAAGGACCCACAAAGATAAAAGAGGTAATATGGGAGCAGAGAGGCAGTGAAATACAAAGTGAGTCGAGGTGTACTCGTACATCCTTAACCACCTACTGTGTTCCTAAGTGCAGTCTTTTACACCTTTGGCACGGCCATCTGTATAATCAATCGCTGTGGTAATGTGGGATATTGCAGACCTGTGAAGCTTGTTCTCTCAACTGTAAGTACTGTTAAACATGACTGAATGCAGACAAGAAGCAAATATCACCCCAGGCTAAAACAGATGCATAAGATTCTTCTCACATAAGACATATGTCTTGTTCTCACATACATATAAGCACTCAGAGTTGACAAGCAGACTGTACATTCAATTTCCCACAGAAAGACACACCAGCAGACATTATTGACCAGGACATTGCAGTGGCTGCAGATGATGCATGGCTGCAGAGTGTCAAAACGCTGAAAAAAGGTCAGTGCTCCATTTGTTTCCATTTGGAAGACGTTTGGCTTAGCTTAACCTTTTTTGACCCGGTCCACTGCCCCTGAGAGAAGCACACGAGTCACAAGGGACCACTCTGCTCTTCCCTGCCAGCCAAGACAAACTGTGTTATGCAGTTGCAAACTGCAATGTACTAAGTCTCTTTTCTGCAGTCCAGATAAATCTTTGGTGGTGAGAGGGGAGTCTAGGGCCAAGATTTTACCCAAGTAACTCAGCTGATTTTCTGTCACAAGTCATGATTCATGATTCCCATTCTGCCCATTGACTGAAATTATTATTAGATAATTTCAAGTTATGTAACAAAGCTTGAGATATGACAGTGACGATGCAAAAAAAAACTGCTGCAACATTGCTCCCTGTTTATTCCATCAATTATTATAATGATTTCATTAATTTAGGGTGATTTTTGTGGTTAGGTTCAAAGCATGTGGTTTGCGGGTAAAACTTCATTTTAGAAATGGTATTATAGTCATTATCCCCTTTTAAATAATAATACTCTCATATCCTTTTTTAATATAATACTGTCTTATTTTACATGTTTCATTGTTTTATCTTATACATTTTTGTCGTATCATTTATTTTTTGCGTATTTTTGCTTTTATTTTGAAACACATCGATGTGCCGTGTAAATAAACTTGACTTGACCTGACATTTTAGAGACTGAAACATGATGAGCCTGACATTTATCCTCTTAGTATCACAAGCTTCACAAACCACACAATCCTACACTCTCCATAGTGCAACTTAGTGCAACATCATTTTCACTTAGATCAGCCCTGCTTCTCCATGTCAAAAACCAGTCTCCATGTGTAAGAACCAGTTTAGCCAGTTTCCTTCAAGTAATCCTTACTCATCTCTATCATTTTGGCAAACTAAGCGTAAATATTAGGCTCATTTAATAAAATTACAGAAGAACATACAATAAAAGCCAGTGAATTATTTTTTGTGTCTGTACCGTGTCCTGCCTCATAGCCTGCCTCTTCATAAGACGTGATGAACATGTACCTGGGGAGCCGTTTGGATTTTATTCTCCTGAACTGAGTGAGATGAGGAGGACAGTTATTCAGTACCTCTAAGTCATCTGTTATTACTGCACAGCGGCCTGCTGTCTGTCTGTCACACTTAACAAATGATTCACAATCAATCTCTACTGCTCTGTTGTGTGGTAATATACTGTCCTTTTCCTGCTTTATATGAAAAATTAAGCGGGATGTGCATGATTTAAAATCACACAGTATACACTATAATGATTACTTTCACTGTCGATAATTTTCTCGATTAATTGATTAGTGGTTTGACCTATAAACTGTTGTGTGGTGAAAAATGTCAATTTCCCAAAGCCCAAGATGGTGTCCTCAAATGTCTTGTTTGGTCCACAACTCAAAAGGTTTTCAATTTACTGTCATAGGAGGAGGAAAAAAAAAAAAAAACACAGAAAACTTTCAGATGTAGGAAGCTGGAATCAGAAAGGTCTGACCTGATTGATTATCAAAATCAAAAAGAATGAATCCAAAAGTCATTGCAACTCTATATTCAACTGATCATTTACTTGTAAACAAAATATAATGTGCATGTATGAAGGGTGTACATGCTCATCCAGGACTGACATGCATATACTGTTTAGTAGGAAAAATCCAATTGATCAAGCAGATGTTATGCTAACTTCTCTATTTTGTAATGTCAATGTAGTGAATGAATGATGAGTCTGTTTGGGTTGTATAATTCTCAGATGGCAGATCAGCACGACAGGTCAAACCACTGATTTGACAGACACTTGATTAGCTAAATGAGCTAAGTGGGCCTCGTGGACACATCACATTAGACTCAGCGCATCGTAACGCCTGGTGGTCCTAAACAGAACGGACAGAGCGAGGCGGACTGTGGACTTACGGCTGGGCCCATGGATCTTAATCGGTTCATTTGGTTTGACGAGTGTGTGCGAGCACTGCTGGCACACGCAGTCCTTTCCGCTGAACGTCACTCTGTCTCCGATGGGGAAGGGTTTACTGTGAAGGAAGAAACACAGAGAGAATTAGTAAATAGCACAAGAAAAGCGATAAAATGCCTGCAGTGATTCTGTGTGTTTACTTTGCATTCAATTGTATACATGCAAATAACAAATGGGAGTTGGCAGAAACATGATTAGGTGAATGACAGGCCATAATCCTGCTGACAAAAGCTAAACACATTCTGGTATCCTCTATGAACCTGAGAATACATATTTAAACAGTTGCGACGACGGGTTAATACGCCGTTGACTGTTGTGGGAGCACCTGGCTGCTCTGTGATTAAAGAGTCAATAATGTGATGCTGCCGTGGGCTTCTAAAAGAAAAACTGCCTCTCTCAGTGAGAATGAAACTTATTAGGGAGACTGTGCAGAGTGCATACTGATCTTAACTGCCTCTTTCTGTCTCACTCTGTCCGCCCATTTCGCTCTGCCTGGCTCCTTCCCTTCCTCTTTCTCTCTCCACCACACCTGGTGCTACCGGGTCACTGTTTTCTTCACAGCTTTAAAGCTCTGCTATGATTAAGAAGAGTAAACAACTGCGCACACACGAGCAGCGTACATGACAGCGAAAAAGCGTCTATAAAATTAAGCTGACCACATGATACACTGCTTTGTCTCTTTTCCCTCTCTTTTAGTGATTTTGAAGAGACGGATTGATTTCTTTATGACCGGGGAGGGTGTGAGAATGAATGGGGAGCTAAAAGGCTTAGGGAAGGCTGTTTAAAAGACATAGACGGCAATAATCCTTTTACTCCCCCGCCGAGGCCTGGAGCCGGAGCCAAGACCCAGAGGGAGGCTAGAGTCTCCAGCAGAGCTTACAGTCAGCACAAGAGAGTGCATTTCATCCATGTATGCACTTAGAGATGTACAGGGGAAAGCGAGTATCAAGAATGCAATATGCAATGTCAATGCAGTAGACATCCTCATGTAAAGATGTACATCCTTTCAACTGCAAAAATGGAATTTCAAGAAAGCAAGAAAAGCCTTGCTTCTGGGAAATGTATCTTCTAAAAAGAACAACAATCTGGTCAAGCATGTTTATCATTAGAGAATGCATCTTATTTTAAGAAAATATACCAAACTTTATCTTAATAAGATATTTCAGCTAACATTGAGTTACACTTAACCAGTAATAAGCTAAAACGATGGGCTGCAAAATATACCAGAAGAGGAAGAAGATTGTTTTCCTTATTTTAGGAGTGAGACCACTTGCACAAGTTCTCACTCTAAGAATATAACGCTTTTTTAAGTAGGGCTAGGTGACAAAATAAGAATTATTGTTATTGTGATAGATTTTTATATCGTGATAAATATATTTATCAAAATTTACATTTTTCTTTTGTCTTCATGGTTGATTTTGTTCACATTCTCAGTTAAAACACTTACTTAATTTTACTCTAGTATATTTTGATGTTGAGCAAACATTTAATCATTGTAATTGCTTTCAATGTTTAAAACCACAAATAACAATCTTTTACATCATTTTCGTCTCGCTGAATATGAACTCAGATTGTGCTCATTTTCTTTATTTTGATTTAAAAGCCAGTGAACGAAATCACAAAATCAGGGACTACAGGTGTGTTTTAGTCTCGATACGTCCTTTTTCATTGTTTTCGTTTTGTTACGTCTTTTACGAATAACACCATTAACCATCTGGTTTCTCCAACTTTCATGACTCAGGACCAATATCAGACTTTATCGGAAAGACATAATGATTTGACATTTATTGTGATAATTATCAGTATCGACTACATGAAAATGTTTATCGTGATAACATTTTTGGCTCAATGTGCTTTCATTACTTGCTTAACTAAACATTTTTCAGCCTAATTTTTCAGTGGCTAGACCTTCATTCTAGTTTTTAGAAATCTAGTCGAGCAAAATTTGCTTGCTTAATACAAGCCAACTTGGTTGTAATTAAGAATATCTGGCTTCTTTCTAGTACGGCTGTTTTTCCAGTGTGTGTGTGCGGCCAGCAGAGACATTTCACCACACACAATATTCACCAAAAGCCACAGCAAATACTGAAAAGAAAACAAGTCACTGAAAACCGATAAAGCATATTATTCACTTAGGCTTAAAATTAGACATAATTTTAATTTCATGCCTCACTCGGCCCCATGGATAACCATCTGCTCTTTAACGCAGACATTCACACCAAACATAGCAGCTTATATTTGACAATCTGTAGCATAAAGGCTGCTTTCCAGGTACAGTATGTAGTACGATTATGCGTCTGTTTTCTAGGTCCACTTGCAAGCATGACAGGCTACATCTCTAACATGTAGTAAGTGCACCGCCATAGCAATCACAGTCTACTCCGCAGTCCAATTTAAGGGCAGGATATGATGTGATGGTGCAGAAGAGTGTGTTTCTCTATGTGTATGACCTTGTCTTTACCTGTGTGCTGCTCCCACTCCCTCAAGACACTCTGCCTTGTCAGCCTTTCTCAGGCCTTTAAAAATTTACTGTGTTTACATATTTAATGCATGTTTTTTTTCCTTGAAAAAAAAAAAAAAAACGGCCACAGAAGTACAGCTATTTCTGGCTTTAGTGATATGCCCTCTCACTTTGATCACCGCTACGTTTTGGAAACATCAGCACGAAAAGGAAAACTTGGTATCTGCCTTCATTAGGATTGATGCAGCGATGACAAAGGAAAAGAGCGATGATGATGATGATGATGATGATGATGGAGACATAAGGGAAGATGATGTGATGTGGGTAATGATTAAGAGGAGGAAGATGATGGTTACAATGATGGTGATGGTGTAGGAAAGGAAAGGAAAAAAGAAGAGGTATAAGAAAAGACAGTGAGCAATGTGACAGAGGGCAGACGGAGCAGGAAAAAAGAGATTCACCCTTCGGCTTCTCGCTGTCTCTTCCAGTTGACTCCACATACACTGACACACACACAGACATCACTGCCAGGGCTGTTCCACTAACTGTCTCTGGCCAGTTGGTGTCAGTTGTGTTTTTTTTCCCCACGGCTGCTGGGTATGACCCCATGTTTATCAGCCAATGTCAGGCAAAAACACATCAACAAACAAACACTATGCTCCTGGAGGGAGGTAAGGGAAAGCTCGGTCTTATGTAAACCTTATCACACATCAGAACAGAGAGGGACAGAGGGTGAAAAAAAAGACATTACATCCACATACCGAGCACATATGTGATATGTCGAACTATCAAAGAGACTTTTTTATGAATGGGATATAAAGGAGGTGGAAAGTGAGAAGAAGACAAGATAAATGAAACGAAACAGAAAGAAAAAAGGAGTCACCGGGGGAGGCCGAGTCTTAGTTTGTTCAGAAGGAGCTTAACATGAACACTGATGGAGGTCAGAGGAGAGATGGCCTACTTTTTACTAAATCTAACAGCATGAAACACCAGGTCAGTTCCCCTTCCAGTTTGGAATCGTGTCTCGACTAAGCAAACAGACCGACAGCTTGAGCTTTCCAATGAGACATTTCTTGACATTCGGGAGCTGAGACAGCACTGGATCGGGAGTTGATAGGCATCACTGAACAAGAACAAATTAGTCACTTCAGCATTTCTAATTTTTAAGATACAGACTGCAATGAAGTGCTTATATTTTACACTTACAGAACAAACAGCATCATTTATATCAGAGCTGCATGATCATGAGACAGAAGACATGAAACAGTCTCGTGACAGAGAAACAGAAAGCAGGCATCATCATCCATCATCTCCTTAATCATAATTCTTAATCATAAATCATATTCTCTAACAGGCTACTTCCACTAATGAAATGATATGTTTCATCACTATACAGAACAGTGCACTGAAAGAAGCCATAAAGTAGCATATGATGTGTATAGTACATCCACAGTCACAATGCGGATATATTTGAATATCAGGGAAAATATGTGCACATACAAATCACTATGTGTAATCTGAAATAGGATGCTTGTACCAGCTGAGTAGCAATTAGAATTTGTACTACTCATTGTTTTGGTCTCACAGCTGCAAGATTACTGGTTTGCTTCCCTTTCACTGCTCTCCTTAACCCCGTTTCCAGCTGGAACAGTATAAAATTGAGATATACGCTGTGCACTACCTGCCCTGCACCAAGTGGCACGTGAACACACTACAGTGCTTAGCAACTAAAAGGTCAAATTACATGACCATGAGTTGTTGGGAGACCAGTTGGACACAAAACATAATAAACAACAATACGGCAATATTATTTTAGTGTGGTGTGTATGGCTTTTTGTGCTTCCTCCCAGTAGTCAAAAAGCCATTAAATGTGTCTGTTTGTGTTTACCTGCAGACACTGCAGACGAAGCACTTGGGGTGGTAAGTACGTCCCAGAGCTGAGACCACCTCTCCTGTGATGAAGGTGTCACAACGGTCGCAGCGTGTACCATACAGGCGCTGATAGTCTGCCGTACAGATGTATTCACCCTTCTTCTGGAAGAAGCCCGATCGTGCCAGATCACAGTTACACACTATGGAGAGAATGGGTGAGAGACAGTGTGTGTGAGAGAGAGAGAGTGGCACATTCAAAATAAACAATCCTAAGAAAGAACCTGTAAAGGAACTCGAGACACTGACAATAATACAAATCCTATTTTTATGTCTGTCCTAAAAAACAAATTTGTTGAGGTTTCCTTTTTCTGCAATGTGCTCTTAAAATAAAGTTAAAAAACCCTCAGCAATCTAATATTATGCTCCATGAGACTTGTGCATCGTGCTTTTTCAAACCTGTTTGTGTGTGTGTTGTCTGTGAGCTTGTTTGTGGTGTGTGTAGGTTTGTCTTCACACATGGCTGCTAGAGAAGTTATTCAGCTCCAGACAGTGGTGAGCCAATTTGCTCTGATGGGAATATAATGATATAATCAGTGGAAAAGTCATTTTGTGCACAACAATGTGAAGACAGAGACAAAACAACAGACCACAAGTTCCCAGCATCATCAGACCATCGTCTACAGACTCATTAAAAACCAATGGGAGAGAGCATAGGCATTTTTTGTTGTGTGTGCGCAAGGACAGTGCTTGGGTCGTGTGTTGCGTTTCTATATTGTGTAATGTAAGCAGACAATGTGTGCTGCAGCCTTGTGTCATGCAACTGAGAGTGAATTCCAGTGGGTGTAACAGTATAGCAAAGAGGTGTTTTCACAGATCAGTGGCCGATGTGGCTGCTGGTCTCTGGTTTCTTCCAGTCAGTGTGGTTTACCAACAGGAAGAGTTGACAGTTATTGTCTGACTGGAGGAAATGCTCTGACCTGACAGACATGGCACAGATGATGGTAGATAGGCACATGTTGCACAAGGTCATTTTTCAAAAGACATTGAACCCAGTCCTATAAGAATATTTTCTACACATGACACAAGCTTGAATATCTCATACAGATTCATTTTACAAGTGAAAAGGTTCATTTTCAACTAAAAACTTGGGAATTATTTGAATGATCTCGTTGACAAAGAAGTTGGAAGAAGTACAGTTCGGATTATTAGGAAAGAATACACCGTAATATCCTGGAGGAGAGAAGAATACAAGACTAGAATTACTCCCCAAAAAGGACAGAAGGATCATTTTGTTCCATGGCTTCATTTTTACTTTTAAAGTGTCAGGAAGGAGCAGCTAATAAACTGACTGTGTCATTCTCTGGATTATAACTCTACTCTTAAATAATAAAATCTGACTGTAAGAAAATCAGAAAAATCACAACAATTTCCCCCCAAAAATATACAGTGTAGTTCGTCTACACTGAAGCCAAACCACTGACCCTTATCACAACATGAAAGAACGGAAACAGGATCTCCACAGAAAAACTGCTAATCGTGAGGTTAACAGTATCAGGTTCAACCGATGATGCTAAACAGCTCTTGTAGTGCTGCCAGTGAACAAAGGTGGATGGCGCCACTGTAAATAAAGCGAAAGAGCTAGACTTACAGTAATAAGACATCATTCTTTTTGTTGTGGAATGATGCTCTTTGAATATTAACTGACCAAGCCATTTAGACTGGAGCTGCGTCTAGAGGCTATATTTGGTTCCCATATCAATCAGATTCGGTCTACACTGGCAAGCAGAGAGTTCACACAAACCCAGACACAGACACACACACGCACACATGCACATAAACCCTTCAAAGGGGCTCATTTAATCTCAAGCTGTTTATGAGTGGAGCATATTGACTTAATGGTGTAATAAAAGATCAATGGGCCCTCACTTAAAAACAAAACAATCTCGGCTCCCACAGGAGAACAGAAACGCATAAATCCAAACTCTGATGGGATGGCACTGTGTGTATGCAGAGATAGGACGATGAAATGGGACACTGTGTATGGTGAGATATGATGATGGATCTTTATCATTGTGACAGGCAATTGGCATCGGGGCAAGATGAATGCAAAAGTGGAGAAGATGGAAAAAAGCAAGATAGATGGGTTTGACCAGTCCTCCGAGTAAGATTTAAAATACTCTGTTTATAAAAATGTCTGTGTGTGTGTGTGTGTGTGTGTGTGTGCGTGCGCATGTGCCAACCACATTTCCAGAACCACTGAACAATGGCACGGACATTCAAAAAGTGTCCCCTCTGCATTTTGAACCAGACTAACGGAGGCTCTCACCAGAAACCCAAATCACATGCTATCTGATGCCTGCATGGAAAAGGGGAAAGAGAGGGTAAATGTTTCCACATCGAGTAAGCTTTTCACCATGGAAAAAAAAAAAATCAATGTGTAATGCAATGGCCCATAGTGTCCTCTTAATGAAAACAATGTTTAATCTTCTAAAAGCAGAACGCAGAAAAAAATCACTACTATGATTTCTTATACCTCTATTTTATACACGTCTCTCTCTCTCTAGAATTGACTCCCTTTTCAATCTGCACCCAGATTGATTTTCAAATGACTGGATTCAGCTCAATTAGCCTAATGCACTTCATTAGCATACAGACGCCTGACCAAATCACAGCCGGACGACTGCATCTGCTCAGACTGGATTGGATAGGCTGGCTGGATGGTTCACCTGTTCTGGCTAATCATATTGTTTTCTTCTGACTGGACGATTGGCTGGATGCATCGCAAAGGACGTCCCCCTTCCTTAGTTGCCATAGGAGATGTAAACCTTCCACAGTTGCCCTAGAGACAACTAGGCCCCAGTCTAAATGATGTGGTGGTTCTGGTGCCGGCACATTGGGCTTTGTTGTGGTTGACTGGTTGACAACTGAGACTTATAGTGTGTTTTAAACATACTGTAATTAAATTAGGTGAAAAAATAATATTCATATCTTACTTGTTTAGTTCTAACTTCACCAGCTAAAAACAATGTCAAATTAAACAAAAAATCCCAAACAATTCTATACCATATGTGCAGGGTTATGGATGTAAAGAAATCATTCTGTGTTGTCCACAGACGTTTGTAGATATTCTTGTCAAAACCTTTACAGTTCATTAAAAGACTCGGTCTTCAATGTGTTTAAAAACCTTTCATTCAAACTCAGTGTTACACAGTACACTTCCCTGTCACACAGTAAACAATAGACTGTACTGCCATTTTGAAGCCTCTAGATCACCGTTGCCGTATTGGGAGGTGAAACTCTGCAAGTTAACTAACTTACTGAAAACGCCGACCACATTGACTAATGGAGTCATTTTAAACTCCACTGCGTAATTTCAGCTACTTAATAAATGTTAGAATATGATAACAGTGATGTCAACTTTGCGTAATGTATACACATTAATTATCACGCTAGCTGGCGGACCATCCAACACGAATTAGCGCTAACATTAGTTAGCTAATATGCTAGCTAAATAACACTACCAAGCCGGGTATTTTAATTACGTACCGGTAAACTTCTGGCAGAATCCTCTTACGGTCTTGTTAGTGTAACTCCTTAAACACAACTATACAACAGAGCTGTCTGTAAGGGCAAAACAATACATTACATTCAATAGCAGCTTGAATGTCCTGCTTAGCAACCGAGCAAACTGTCGTTCAAAGCGCACACGCAGATACAAACTGACGGCACTTAGCTGTTAGTAGCCTCCCTTCACTCAAAGTGGCCACAGCTGTTCTTTTTCTGAACTTTAAGGCTTAATGTAATTTAAGTGAGTTATATGAAATGTCACTCCCCATACAGCTGTCACGAACAGGGAAATGAGATATAGAGACTGAAACTGTTAGCTGTGAACATGTTGCGCATTTTAACACGGGGGTCCACGAGGATTGACTCGCTTTCTGAGTCACCCTCAAGTGGCCATTAACGGAACTGCAATTTTTGACACTTCCACGTTGGCTTCACTTAATTCAACCCTGGAGTTTACACCGCTTACAGTAGACATACTACACAGACAGAGATACACAAACGTTCCAGTTGCAGCTAAAACATACAGATTCGTGTAATTTTTCGGCCTCCACTCCAGCAGCGGGCCCCTCTTCTTTTCAAGCTCTCTCATTTGAGCCGTAACCATCAAGGAGAAGTTTTAAACTTATCCCTACACATGTTGTAGTTGCCAGCACAGTGGGTGGAGTTGTGCAGAGTCGTGGCTTAGTTTGGCTCACAGAAGAAAGGCTTTGGTTACAGCCACACAACCAGCAACACATGGTGTGGGCAACCACTCGCAAAACAACAGCCAAACAAAACCAATGTAAAATCAGTCTGGTCCGTTGCAGTGCCCTATTAATGGCCTCTGGGAGATGGAATTATCAGTTTATAATATAGCTACTCATGGGAAAGCACACATAGTTGAAGCTAAAAGTGCCTTTCCAATATGATTAATGTGTATTTTCAAAAGACATATCGAGATCTTTCCCCTCTTAGTTACTTAAACCAAGAATAATTAGTTTTGCAAGAATATGCTACATCAAAGACCTCATTTCATTGATTTGCTCTTTTTTTTTTCCTTTCCTAAATGGCACACTAATGAGAGACACTAAAAGATGCTGATTCTCTCCTTCACGTCGCTCTGCTTTGGCAAGAAGTTAGCATCTACAGATCATAAGTCTGGTGATTAGAGGTTAGCATGTAGGCTGGTGTCTGCAGCTGTGGTCATTACAACTGCACTGATTAGACACCCACAGGGGGTCTGGATGATTGGGTATTTATCTCCAGCCAACAGACGCAATTAAAATTCCCTTCTCAAAGTCGGTCCATGCCGGAACCCCAAAATAGTCTTGACCCCCCACCCTACCCCTCCCGCTACCTTCTCTTTTTGTGTCTTTCAAGACTGCCTCCAAATCTTTGTGGCTCCAAGTACAAGGACTCTGCTTTATCTTAATTTGCACCCTCTTTTCTCACTATTATAGGACTCCTCCTTTTCTTTCGTCACGGTGTCTCCTTTCTCCTCATTCCCAACCCGTCTCTCGCTCTGTGACTCTTCCCCGAGCTCATTATGCTGCTGTTAGGTCTTCATAATGTGCTATTAAGTAAATGGACATGCCTTGTGCAGTACGTCTAAGTAGCCCCGCTGCATGTTCTAATTGTTTTAGTGCTGCAGTCAACATTATGCTGATTTCTAAAGGCTTTCGGCTAACCCAGGCAATTTAGCACAGGGGCATGGGTATAGTAGTGCTGTGGCAAATTTCAGCAGGGAAAGGGTTCACCTATTCACCCTCACATCTGTGCTACCAGTATGGGGCCCTGGTTCCTCTGCCCTCCCCCTGTCCCCCGGATCTGAGCCCTTGTGACGGGAGGAAACACTTCAAGAGTAAATAATGTGTTTTCTCAAGTTGTGCCAAATCCAAGGGAGGGGGAAGAGGCGGTCAGACAGACAGGAAGAGGAGTACAAGAATCAGAGAAAAGAAGCAATAGATGGCAGATGTAAAAAAAAGAAAAAGAGGACACAGGGAGATGTGGTCAGAGAAAAGAGCAAGAGGAGAAAGAGGCAGGCAGTTGAAGACTAAAGCACAGAGACATCATGAGCAAGTGACAGGGTTCCCCTAGCATTTGGCTGCGGTGGTTGATGGAGACAGATGGTTGCCCAGTGGAGTCTCTTCATACCAGCAGACCAGCCCTGCTGCTCAGGCCTTCGGCTTTTAACCCTCTGAGAGCTGATAAGAGATTCAGCTGAGGGGAAAATAGGCATGAATGAAATCACAGAGATAATCCAACTTTTAAAGACTGAGGCTTGTACAAGACAATGGTGTCCTACAGTTTATCTCTCTATATGTACAGATGATGTATTGGTTTTGTGCACACGTGTGTGTTTGTCCAGAGCAGCACGTTGTGTCACTTAATGATCCTCTTTATCTCTGAGAAATCACTCCTTCAGCAAGCCAAACACTCGCGCCTTTAAGCAGCTCCACCTCGCAGTGACACACACGCACACACAATATCACACACATATACACACTTAAAGACAAAAGGCAGAGGATCAGTGTGTAAAATTCCCACAGGATGGTGACGCTTGTGAGAGACAAGCAGAGGAATAATCCCTGTCATCTATCCCAGATCCTGGAGAGTCGTCGGGGAAAAAGCGGCGCTGCCTGCCGCGCTCCCATCTCTCTTCGCCGGAATCTCTCCCTAGCAACCAGGCATTGGCGTGGTGATTGGACCAGCGTACCAGTGGTTGCTATAGCTACAGGAAGCTCCCCTTCCCTGTAACCCCCCCAATTTTTTTCTGTGCCGTCTCTCTTTCTCTTTCTCCACATACAATCTCTTTCCCTTGTCTTTTTTCCACTTTATTCCTCCCTCTGTTTGTCTTATCTTCTCCATCTGATTACCTTTCTCTGAATCTCTTTCTCTCTCTCGCCCTCAGAGAATAGAACAGCAGCATACAGTAGGATGATGTTATTAACACAGAGGTTGAGTGATGGGGGCTAATGGCATCCAAAGGGAGGCAAGACTGACTGAAAAAGGTCTGCAGAGAGGGAGAGACAAAGATGCTGCAATTTACAAGAGCCGTGGTGAGAATACTGGCTTGAAACAGAGCATTAGCACAACAGTCAAGTATTTATCTGACCTGTCTGTGTAAATCTGCTATTCCCTATAGCTCTGTTTTATAAGGAAAATCAGTTTTGTCTCTGAAAATAAATACCTACTGGACTGGGAACAGTCTGGCAGTTTGAAAACAAAGTTTATGTGTATGTGTTTAAATCTCTCATGTCTGTCTCTGAGCTTGTATATTTGTTTATCTGTTTCTGTGTTATTTGCTAGTGCGTGAGTTTTCTGCACGGGAAACACGTGCCCTTTTGCCTGCATGTGTGATTTATGTGTTAGTGGGTGAGTGGCTGCGCTCGTGCCACTGACAGGCAATGCTGTTTCTGTTGGAATCCAAAAGTGCCAATTAGGCTTGGAAGGTGGGTAAATGTGGTCACTATGTCATTAGGCCAGTATGCACGAGTCAGCCCTACTGCCGGTAATATAACACCACATCCATCCATACGGCCTGCCGCTACACAGAGAAGTGCTATGGGATCCACATAATCTCCACACACACACACACACACACACACACACACACACACACACACACACACACACACACACACACACACATACTGTACACACACATATACACCGCCTCTGCCTTCTCTGTGTCTGGAGTTGATGCATCAATCCGTGAGCTGGCTTCTGTCTTCAGCATTTTCCACAGACTCCTTTCTTTGAACTGATTGCATGGCTGTTTCTTCATGCTATAATCAGCTGCTGTATAATGGGTTCAAATTAGAGGTTAAATGCACATGATTAGTGTTCTCTTCTGTTCACCGACTAATGCATGAGAGAGGAATTATGATAATGTGGCACTTGGAAAGTAATATGGCTTAAAAAAGCAAGCCAAGAGAGCAGAGGATAAAATGATCGACAGGATGGATCTACTTTAAGTATTTCTACATTCAAAGATAATAGATTTGCTTTTTGCTTGTGCATTTGAACGTTAACTCCGACAGTGTATGTTCATGATGTATCTAGTGGGGCAAAATCGAATATGTATAATTAAAGAAACAGGGGAAAGGGGGAAATACGAAGGATTTCATGAAGTGCACACAATATCATCGGTGAAGGTCAATCGACTGAGTACACAAACAAGTACAGCAAAGAAAGAAATCAAATGTTGAAACACACCCCAACCACAGAGTTCATAGATATGTCTAAACAGATAGGGTAATTTGCTGCTGACAAAGGATTGTCTGCTGAAATGGTATGATACAGTTTAGCTATTAGTCTCCAAATCGCATGCCCCACATGCCAATGTCATCCTGTCCCATGATGAGAAATTGATTTCATGCTTGGGTAACTGTCATGAGAAAAGAAGCGGAGAAGGCAAAAGAAAGAAACAGAAAAGGGAAGAAAAAGCAACACGGAGATGGAAGGAGAATATAGTAATTTGCTGTTACATCCTTCACCCACTACATTCCAAACTATTCAGCTTCAGAAAATATACAGAGAACTGATGAAAAACAAAAAAAAAAAAACATACAATAAAAACAATGACAGCAGAGTTGATGAAGTTCAAAAGAACATGCAACATGTTTGTGCGAGAGGGGGGTTAGACACTGAACAATAAAGGCTTTAGAAAACTGCTGGCTGTGCAGAGGCCCAGTACAGGACGGCACATTATGAGCAGGGATGTGGCAGAGTCGGGCAACACAATAGTTACCCCATGGCCTCATGGGACGTAGTTTTGAGGAGAGTTCTCTGGAACATGAGAGGGGTGAGCTGTTCAATAGGTGCATTTAACATAATGCTCACCAGCAACAATTTTCCATTACTTTCTTTACGCTGCTGTGAGTGAAGTGACTGAGCAGAAGATTTAAAGGAAATATTGAATAAATAAATACTGATATTATATCCATGTGATGATGTAATGTTTAGGTGACACAAACAGCACCCCCATCCCCCCTCTCCTTCTCCTCTTCCTGTGTTCACCCCCCTTTTTCTCTGGGGCATGAAATCAGGCCTTCCTATTGGTTTATAGGACCATAGAGATGCTGAGAATATCCACCAACCAGGGCCCGGATGCCCCTTCACACCGTTACCACAGCAACCCCTCACAATCACAGTGAGTGTGCGTGTGCACAAGTGCACGCAAACATGTATGGAAGTGAACATGCTGCATGTATGAGTGCCAGCGTGTATGCATGCACTATGCACATGTGTTTTCATGTGTGTGACAGCTACACGTAGGCAACATGTTACAACAACCCTCCAATGAATAGCCTTCGGTTAGTTTATCTACTGTAGAACGGCTGTGTGCTGTAGTGCTGCACATACAGTAAGAAACCCAACTTACTCAATTTCTTCTCTGAACAACAGCTGCTGAAAAACTGCCTTATAAAAAACACAGCATTAAAAATCCCCAGGAGAGCCTGTACTGCAGCATGTCCATATTACACGGCTATTTTAAGCACCAACAAGGACAAACAGTTTACATGGAATGATTAGTTAAGATGGAAATTTTAATGAATTATAGTACATGAAAGAATCTAAGTAACAATGATGGTGGTCTCATACTAAAATAACATTGAAGATCCTTAAAAGGTAAATGTGACCACAGCCTGCAAGGCTTTCAAAACAGAACTCTTGAGAGGTCGACTGTCCAATTAGAGATAATTTGTAATAAGGCTGTTGTAAGGGACTTTGCTTGGTTTAAATAAACATATTTATCTACAGATTAAATTCCAGTACAGTGAAGCAGCAAATTTGGTGTACAATTGTTAATAAAATCACCAAAATATATGTGAGTCCATGAGAAAATAAAAATCCTAGTGGACAGAGTTGGGGGAGATTTGAGGAGAAATTATTTCTGAAATTAAGTTAATAAATATTCAAAACTGAGTGTAATTAGATGTGTGGTGAGATTTATTCTCATTTATATGTTTGCATTTTTGCAAAGCCATCTGTAAATAACTGAAAAGTAAACCACAACTGACTGTCTTTGGTTTACAAATGGTACCATTAACATAAATACTGAGCCCGCTTGCTCCAGGCTGTACAGCAGCATGACAAATAACATCCCTTGCTTCTTTGATTTCTAATTTGCACATGCTTAGCTACTCGACTGTCATGAGCCTCTTTCAGTCTTGCACTTCATTCTCTCAATGTGCTGACAGTTTTACATATCGGCGTCATTCTGAATTCTGGAGTTTGAATAGTTCATAAAACTGCTTTGCCACATCAATTATAGATCACAAAACAGGAATTAAAAAGTCCTACAATGTACTGTAACTCTGATTCTTCTTTTTTTTAACCTATATTAGCTTACGCTGTGTATAAATAATTGATGAAGCTGATGAAACATGCGTTGGAGCTAAGGAAACTGTAGCCTCACCATAGTTACTGAGATACTAAATACGTTTTTTTTTTTTTAAGTGAATCCCTGTGAGTGAAGTGAGTGAAAATGACAAAATATAAACGTAATAAAAATTGTTCAACGTGCCAGTGCAAAAATCTGAAAAAGCCTGTGGCACTGCAAAGCTAGTTACAGTAAGACAGTCTCATTAGTCCGAAGTGAGGGAAAATCCCCTTCGAGTTGGCAGTGCAATAACAAGCAGGAACCTAAGTCCCCTGCAAGGTACCTCTGATCCATCCCAATCCCCACCGTGGGCTAACAGTAACACTCAGCATGTATAGCAGGAGATGGATGAACGAGGATGGATGCAGTCTATCTATCCAAGTGTGTGACCAAGATAGATGTCTTGCTTCTGCTCTACCTCACGAATCTCTGAGTCCCACCTAGTATAACTCACAACAACATAAATAACAGAGACCACCCAGGCCTGGAGAGACTTCACACAACAACACTACAGCTGTTTGTTTAACACATGCTGTGTTCTGCTGTCATAGGGGAAAGTTCTTATGTCTTACCGGTGCAGGTGAAACACTTCACGTGGAAGTGGGTATCTTGTACTCGTACCACCTCTCCTTTGCACACTTCCCGACATCGCTGGCAACGGATAAGTCCAGAGGCCCGCTCGCTGCCCGCCAAGCCATGGTGATAGGGGGCTGAAGACAGAAAGACACTTTTAATGTAATAATTGCTATGTTCAGCTGGGGCACAAATTGAAACATAATTTTGCAAGTTGATTTCTGTTTCTCTAAAGTGTAATAATTAAAATTTCAGCTTTAAACTATTAAAAAATGCAGCACCATCGTAATCAAATATTTCTCCTATGCATGCTGTGAAATATCACTAGAAGTTCAGTTCACACAGTAAGATCAGTGTGTAGCTCTGTTAACACTTCTCCTGAAGCTGTTAGGTCTGACACCTATGTAAACTGGGAAAGCTCCAGGCTTACTTTCTCGCTGTATCTATTTTTCACACGCTCATAAGCACTGACACACGCGCACAGGTACACACGCACACACACACTGCTGCGTCAGGTTAGAAAGTGGATGGATCGCCTTACTTCATTATGCATTAGCTTACATGTCAGACTCCCGCATGCCTTACAGCTATTTCAAATTGTCAGGAAAGCAGGTTCTCACATACAACCTTGACAGTAATGGACAAGCAATAGAGTTAAAAAGTGATAAATTAGCTTGATCTTAAATGAGTGAGGAAAATGAATTTAACTACGCTAAAGACCTCTTAGAGGCTCTTCAGAGTTCCATCTTCTGCTCTGGGCTACAAGCAGATACTGATGCATCTGCAAGCAGACATTTGTATTAGACAACCAGCTTCTGAGCACTGAGAGTTTGCCAGAGCAGCCAGATTCAGAATCTCTCATTTAGCTCCATCGTCTTCAAGGAGCATGTGAGTGGTCGTACACTCAGTGGAAGGGGTATAATGGTAGGGTAACCAGCTGGCCTTACTGTCTACCTGAATAGCTGACTGAAGGACTTGCTTCAGTGAGAGCTGCACTAGTATATGGGCTGGCGTGACAGAGCTACTGATTCCATTTCTCTGGATGAATCCCAAAGAACTCACAGCACTTAAAAAGTCTGACAGCCGGACTCCCTTCGCATGCACCCAGCTTGATGACAGAATGTGCAGAGTGTATGTGAATGTGAGGGCGCATATCCATGGGTGCAACAAAATGTACAGTATGCGTGGCTGTAATTGTTTACTTTCCTGTTCAAGGCATTAGTGTGGGCACTGGAAATATGCAAGCATGATTAAATCCCACTCCCAATCTCCCACACTCGAGTCTCTCTTAGTTCATTGTTTCCCTCACAATGCTGGCAGCGCCAATAGGACCCACTACCCGGCCTGATAAGTGTCTGGATACTGGTTCAAATAATGACACTCCCTTGCTTGTGAGCGTGGAGCAGGCAAAGGGAAGCAGTCTTTTTTGTCGTATAACCAAATGAGCAACACTGATCCCATCAGGTGTAAATGAGAGATAATAAAAACTAATGGCAGTACATGCAAGCCTGTGCCAACACCTACTGAAAACACACAGGGCATTTGTTTACAATCCTAACCTTCTGAAATTGGGCCAAAACAAACCTTTGGCACAGTAGAGCATCCTTTTTACACAGTCCAGCTTGGCAAAGTTGTATTTCAGAAATAAAACACTGTATGTCAAAGCTGAGCAATGTAGTTAAAGGTTCTTTATGTAAAATTTGTGCATGCTTGTGTGCTTACGTGAGGTTTGACTTGGAGTTAGAAATCGCATGTCACCCCAAGATTGATGATAGAGCCAAATCCTGGGAGTATGTTTTAAGGATCAAGGAATTTATTTACAACGTAGTGTATATATGTCTCTTTTAGTGTACTCACAACATAGCGGGGGGGGGTCTGCATTCTCCGATTGTCTTTTTTAATCTGTTAAATGTTCATGCCAATGGAGAGAATCCAGGTGCACAAACAGCTCAAGAGTTGAGTTACGTAACTCTATCTAATTGTGTCAGTGCGTTCATTCCCATTGAGCACAGGCTCTGCTCGTCTAAACCCATTACAGAGCTCTTGAACAAGCCTCCATCCTTTCTCCTGCTGAGGCGTTGAGTCATTCTTCTAATGATAGCCACCGGACTACAGGTGTTATCCGCTGACTTCAAATCAGCGGCGAGCACCCCAGGAGAATACAGCCTCGAGCAGACAGGTGATAAGAACAGGGCCAGGGTCAGAGAGGCCGACAGGATCCCCAGGGACTGAGAGGAGGCTGCTACTATTTCTGCCCCTGACCCGACAGCCCCAGGGAAGAACATGCTGAGAGCTCTGTCACAAGGGATGCTAGGAGATCAGTGGTGATGAATGAAAGAAGCACTGAGTAGAACAATGAATCAGATTGAAGCAGCGCAAAGACCACGCGGCCGTATGATGAGAAGGAACTGGTTCAGATTTCGATATATTTACTAACATGCCTGTTGCAAGATTTCACAAACAATCTTCTGCATGATATTAAATACAAGCAATAGGCCTAAACCAGATTTAAAAGACAAATTTGGCAAAATTACATGTTTGACTGACTCAGATTTTCATAAGCCAAAATGTACTATATGTATCTAGAAGCTTGTAATGCTGCGGGATGGATGATTTTTTATAACCTTAATTCAAAGATATTACAAAATGTTGTTTTATTGTAGGAAATTTTTCCTATAATAAAGATTTTTTGTTTTGTTTTTGGGTTCCAGAAGACATCTTCTATGGTCACTAATGCAAAAAAGCAACCACCACAGCTAAAAGAAGCAAATCCAGAAGTGCCTCAAGACAAAAATGCTGGCTCTATGAAAGCTGGCTATATTTAAGTGAATGAGAAAGCCTCTGTCTTGTCCTAAATAATTTTCACATGACCAAAGGGTCTTGTGTATCATGATCACAAGTTTAGTAAAACCTAATATTTAAACATGAGTCTCATTAAAGACGTTAGAGTCACCCAAAGCCTAACATTATCTATCTAGCTGTGGACAAAAAGGGTGAAACATGCAAACCCAGGCTTTACAGCACCTCTTTACAGATGTATAGATGCCATAACCTGTGCTGCATCCAGGTTTTTTCTGCTGTATCACATCAAAGCTTAGAGGTTAAAGGTGTCTCTAGCTAAGAAAAAAAAAAACACATTCTTCATATTTAAGGAGGAAAAGCAAGTTCTATATTTTGTCACAACAAAACAACAATTGTCTGACCATATCTTATGCAGGCAATGATCAAGTCCCCCCACCCCCTCAACCCGCCCTTTTATCCACCTCCATCCCTGTCAGGACCTTGAACAGGAACATGTATCAGAGCTACGATAGTGTCCGGCGTTATCACAAACATACTGTCACTCTAAGGTGAGAGAGAAGGGTCAAACTGCTACTGACAGCCTGGATGATCACTCAATCCTACCAGAAACCAAGGTCAAAAAGAGAACAACGTCTAAGACTTACAATACAGCCTCAATGCTGCAGCTTTGTACTAAATACCTGTAGTGTTCATTCCATTCATCCTAATTGAATAAAAAAAGGATTAGTGCCTGGACATGATCAGATTTCGATGCTGATAAAATCCTTCCTTTTTCAGAAGGGCAAAACTGTTTCACAAAAGACATAATGGTTGTTGTGTTTTGTACTTGGTGCTGCAAACAAAGAACAAAATCACGTGCCTATTTTCTGCGTGGCCTGTAATTACACACACATTCAATATAAATGTATATGAATATTCATCTTCGCCTCCCAGCATCTGTGTTTGCATCTGCGCATCTTTGTCTCCCACCTTTGTTCTCTGTGTTATTGAACTAAGGTGTCTGGCAGCAGGAGTGATAAATTGTGTTTGGCTCTGGTTTAGACTGTTCACCAGATGAGGCAGAAGAGCAGGAATCATATAGGATTTGGCTCCCCTCCCCTGTATGCCTGTGTTCACACTCATCTCTCTCGTTGAACACAAGAAACGCAACTGACGTGGAAATAGTGCAAAAAAAAAAAAAACAACCCAAAACCCATTATTCATTCTGTGACAGAGTATTTTGTATTATATTACTCAGACAGTGGATCAGTCTATACTTCAAACACTGCGGTAGGGTCGAGCAATATGATGGTATACACAGTACCACACAACGGTAGAAATTAGAAATATGTCCATCGGCAGAGATTTGGCAATTACATTTCCATTGATGCAGCTACTCCTTAGTTTCTCTGCTACATATTAAAGAAGTGGATAGAGCTACCGTGACATCACCTGTTGGTTTTTGAACTACCATTTTAAAGGCATGAGTTCGCATTAAGCTCGTTCTTTGGAGCCAGAGATCATATTTAGACAGAAGGGCATGCGTTGGTGCGAGGGGTGATGGGTGAGCTCATGCTAAATGCTAACTCACTGACACAGTAAAATGGTACATTTTGTCAAATATTTGATATAACTGTTATTGCACATTGCAGATTTTCCTCATACACAGCTAGCCGGTATTTATCTGCACCAGCTATTTTTAAAAACCTGTAACACTTGAAATGATTGTTCTCACTTGTGTTATTTCGTTTGAGGCAGTTGTTTTTATTTGCATGGAAGTTCCAAAAATAAAGAAGAAAATAATCCGATGTGATGAAGTACAGTATGCTCTTAATTTAATTTACGGAACAATTACTGTATTGTGATATAAGCTTGCATATAGTGTAATAGAAGATTTTTGCCACATCATTCAACCCTGCTCCTTGGTACACGGCCAAGAGATCTTGATGATAAATGGCTTGGTTGTCCTGAAACTTGGCATAAATATTCATGGTCTCAGAGGACATGTCATTTGTCATTGACTCCATGACATTTTGTGCTTCCATGAACTTTGATATCTGTGATGGGCAGTGGATGAGCTCATGCTTTTGGTTACCCACTAATCTTTCTGACTAGGGCCGCCTGATTAATCGCTTCTGAATCATGATCTCGATTCACACCCCTCTGCAATCGTTTACACTTTTGCATGACAACAATTCTGCAAATGGGGAATATTCTAATACTCACAGTTTTAACATAGTGTGATAAATGTCCCAAAGCACGTTATGTATTTACTAGAGAACGCTCTACAATACAGTGAGGTGTCAGTTCTGTCTGAGATGGATCGGTCTGCAGATCTCCTCCGGTCTCTGAGCTCACTGATCCCTATATTGATCTACATGTGTTTTCACTCCCCTGAAACCCACATACTGTACATACCCTGCAGTATAGAGACAAAACATCCTGAGTTATCAGATTGGTTAAATATTGCACAACGGTGACACTACTCTGAATAGTTTATTATACATCACAATGCCTAGGGGTGTGATGTATAATCATCAAATTTTAATTGAAGATTGATTTTCATACAAATAATTGCAATAAACGATGTGTTTCTGTTCATCTTATGGTATAGCATAAGCCTAACACTTGGTTATTTCTACGCATACAGTACACCTGATGAAGAAAAAGAGCCATTTACTGGCATTGAACACAATTTCATTACTGTTTGCCTTTATGGCTTTGTAAACCAAAATTGCACACCTCAAATGGTGGAAAATCATGTGGAAATAGTGATGAAATTTGTGTCTGTTTCTGCCCGCGATGCAAAATAATTGCGGTTAGCTCAAATAATTGCGACAGGGTGATTATGTAATAATTGTGACAGGCCTAATTATGCCAATGTCAAGCTATGTCAAACCAAGGTCTTTTCCACCAACATGCTCCACCTACAGCCTGGTCTCATCCTCCAACCAGGCAGAAAATAAGAGTCTGACCAGACACACAAGCTAATACACACAAAACCCAGTGACCATGAGAGATAGAAGCCCCGGAAGATGAAGACGGACAGTCAGCGCTGTGTGTAATTACTCTATGTGTGTCGATGGCCTCTGGGCTATCACACCCAATGCAGCGGAAAACACTGCATACAGCATAGCCTGACAGGCCCGTTCATGTCCAAACCTTGAGAGTGTTGAGAGCAGAAAAGAACATATGTTTGACTGACTCTGGAGAGGAGAGGAGAGGAGAGGAGAGGAGAGGAGAGGAGAGGAGAGGAGAGGAGAGGAGAGGAGAGTTGCTCTTTCCTCAGTTCTGGTGCCTGCTGTCTTTCTGCGCCTCCAGCCATAGTGCAGACACATATCACACCACCATCTGCCTGCTGTGACAATGCTGACACACATACACGCACACACTGACAGGTTCAAACAGTATACCACAGGTTGATGCGCTGTTGATGTTTGTGTGCATTCCAGTTTGAGCACATGCTTTTTAAATCACATGGGCCCGTGACAGCTCTCCACATGCCGACTCTGCTCCTCCCCCTCGTGTCAGCTGAGAAAAGCATTTTGAAGCTTAACAATTCAAGAATTCTACACATTTTCTCAGCAAGCAAGGAGCTGCGACGCCACTCCCGGCAC
This sequence comes from Coranthus polyacanthus, assembly GCA_037367275.1. Taxonomy (NCBI): domain Eukaryota; kingdom Metazoa; phylum Chordata; class Actinopteri; order Kurtiformes; family Apogonidae; genus Coranthus; species Coranthus polyacanthus. Next base: position 21,635,452 of record JAPQRN010000002.1, on the reverse strand, counting down.
GCATGGCACAGGAACGTGTAGTCAGCCAAGGCTCGGTACCAGAGGGTTAAGAGCACCGGATGAATAATGTAGTGCCACACAATGACAGGGTAGATTATGAATGATGCAGTAATACCCGCTTCCTTCTGTCGACACAGAGGACAGAAGAGGGAGGACAGGAAGTGTCTGACACCATCAGTTCACAGAGCACCTGGCGCACATCAACTTCAACTTGACTTACTGGCAGCTAAGGAGCAGGGGAGGGATTTTCCTAAGAAGTCTGCTGTGTTTGTTGCTTTACCGGTCCAGATACAAGCGAGCAGTGAGTCAGTGAATCAACCAGTAATCACTTGTAAACACCAACAAACAACAAAGTTAAGGCGCACACATGAGCAGCCGTGCATGCTCACCAGCACACGCAGCTGACCCGACAGCCCCGGAGGGAAAGCCCTGATTCAGCTGACAGAGGATCAGGGTCAGAGTCAGCTGATACAAGGTCAGCTTAGAATCATGGCAGCCCCTGAGCTGGTCTAGGATAAGTATGACAGGAGCCTCAAGCTGTCGGACGTATTCGTCATGTGCTGCATCACTGTAAACTAAACTCCATGAGACCAACAGCGGTCAGGTCAGGAACCTCAACCTCAAATGTTTGCTGCTCCTGCGTTGAACAGGTGCATTTTTATGAAGCAGCAGCTGAAAGCGTGGGTGGCCTCCCCCTGCCTTGAGAGGTCAAATGTGCTGGTGGTGGTGTGCTGATGGTGACACGGGTGAAGAGGAGGAGAACAAGAAAACAGAAGAGATTAAAGAGAAGAAGAAGAAATTGGGAGGAACCAAGCAACAGCTGGTGAAGAATCTTAAAATTGCCTCTGTATGCAAGAAACCTGGGCAAATGCCACTTTGACCTCCAGATATACTTAGCTCACCTATCCTTTCTAAACCTGCTCCAAGTCTATTACAGAGCTTAGTACACTATTTGTAGAGCTATCTGTCACATTAACCCCATGTTTTGTTTATGTATTTATTTTAGACATAAAAAAATATGTCAAAAAAAGATGACAGGAAACTGCACCTGTTCAAAAATCACCACAAGACTTACTTCTAATTTCTTACAGCATTAAAATTAAGGCTATTATTCTTCTATTGTAGATCCTGCCGTAAATAAACTCGGCTCAGCAGAAGAAAGTGCAGAAATACGGATGATAGCTCTGCATC
>JAPQRN010000002.1:21607554-21622652 GCA_037367275.1 Coranthus polyacanthus | reverse complement strand
TGTCCTTTGTATTCCACAGATTTTAAAATTAAATCAAATTAGCTTTTCTATATTAAGTTAAAACCGGATATCACTGAATTGTGTTGCAGGATTTTAGCAATTTTGCTTGATTATTCTCATGTATGAGGAAAACTATTGCTAGCACAAAAATAGCGGTATGATACTTTTTGCCTTCAAGAATGTACATTGATTTCCTCCTCCTCCTGGTCTACGCAGATATTATTTCTTTTTCCTGAACATTCCCCATGGGTAGAAAGCTTCATGGAAACGTATAATAGTTCTGCAGCGCTGGCAAATAGCGAGGGAGAATTACATTAACTTAATAGGGGGATATAAAACATCCATCATTTGCCAGTGACTGAATGAGGGCGCAGCAGCTGTAGCAGTTTTGCTGATCTTTAACTTAAGTACATTAACTTTTATCAACACAAACACACTGACTGGAAACACTTTAGGTGTCACATTTATGCATTCTTCCTTGTATGTGCATGTTTGTGTGAGGGCAGAGCTCCGTCTGCTAATGCATGTTCCCTTTTTTTCTTTGCAGGATCCTTCTTCGCTAAGGCGTTATTCACAAGGAGTGAGCAGAATGAGGAAGAGGAAGAACAGCTGTCATTCAAAAAGAATGACCTGCTGATGGTGAGGGACACAGGGCAGGACAACATGTGGGAGGGCACCATGCTCGCCACAGGAAACCACGGCCTGGTGCCGGTCAACGCCATGCAGCCACTGCCTTACCCCTTCTATCAGTGAGTCGCTCTGTGCTCTTCTACTGAATCCCAGATTTCCTGATTGATTCAGTCAACAACAGTACTATCGAGCACGTTGTCTTGTCATAACTTTCTGATGACTGTGCAGGGTAGCGCTACACAACTAGTTCGCATGGTTTTGTTAAACGGTTCTTCCTGTTTGGTCAGATGGTTCCTGAGGAAGTACCCAGGATGTGTTGGATGCTCGCCAGCAGAAAAGGAACCGTTTGAACATCCTATTGGTAAAGCCATTCTGCATGTAACACATTTACCCACAGGCGCACAAACAACATAATGAACTCTCACTATAACTTACTTTAGTGTTACTCTGATGGAAGTTCTGAAAACAACATTGAGGCAGTTGGACATCACACATAGAGGCGGACCTGCAAATAACAATCCTCCACCTCCTTAGTTCCCTTTAGTTTCTGCAGATCAGAACTGTTTTGTCGCAGTCTCACTGCATGCAACGACTCAGTTTTCTGCCACAGCACGCCGTTGTTTTCAGCTACTTTACTCTGCCCACTACACAGCAAATGTTAAATACACTTAGTGAGAACAGGGTGCATTTAGCAACCAAAGATCAACAAAAACCCAACTCCATATGAATTCTAAAATGACTTTCCTTTGGGCTGAATATCTAAAAGAAGTGTTTTCTAATGTGTTCAACAGGTGGTAATACATGTTACATACTGGTTCTGTGAGCCAAATAATGAGTCCTCCTTATTATTTGCTTATTTACTGCTTGTTTAGGGTCAGACAAACTTGAGAATGCCTCTTACGTTGTACGTACATACGTGTCCTGTATGTTTAATAATGAGGTAGTTCCTTATATTGTATTAGATTTAAGTAAAGTTCCTCACAGAAGTTATCACAGTGTTGAAATTCCCATTACTTTTATTTTCTCTTTTGTTTTTATTTTTTTACTTTCATTTTGAGGACTAGTTTTAGTTTGCATTTAGTTTTAATGTTCATTTTAGCTTTTCAGGTATCGTGAGGTAAGCCTTGATTTATGGAAGCGTGAAAAGTCAGGATGGAAGAAAACATGACATCAAATATGATTTACGAAAACCACATCCCATATTCTGCAAAGACATTTTATTTTATATATTTGGGAAACAAAATGCTGAAATAGCACATCTTACAATTCGGTTTTGTTGTTTGTTTATTGTAGTCTTTATTTAGTTTTGGTGTTTCTGAAGTTTTTTTTTATATCCGTAAACAAAATTGGTTCACTGCTAGTTTTAGTTTGATTTATTTTATTAGCTGTAATTACCCTGCATTGTGACTTCTTTAAAGAAGTAGCGAGTCAGACTGTCTAACCCATTATAATAATAGCGTGTTTGGGAAGTCAGTGATTTCACTATTGAAGGAAGAAAAGACGAAGCATGATGATATCAGACCAATCCACTTCCTGTTTACTGGAACACATAGCAGTGTACAATCAATACTAATATGCTTATCCATACACTAGAAAAATGTAGCTCCAGTCTGTGTGTGCTGACAAACAACTGTTAAGGGTGTATCAGATGTATATTTTTACACACTCAAAAGTATTGTCCTAACCTTGTTTTCCTCATCCCGTTCCTCAGTGACAGGTTCATGTGTAGCAGTGGTTGACTACAGTCCAGTGGGTCAAGATGAGCTCCAGCTGAGTCAAGGTGACATTGTGGAGATCCAGGGTCTACTAGTCCGGGGCCTGGGTGTGTTCATAGGAACACACACATCCACGGGACACACTGGCTTCGTACACAAGGCCCATGTCAAACCACTGAACACCACACCTCTGTAAGAAGCTTGTTTTTTTTTTTCAGTTTTATTTCAAAAATCCTCATCTGATGGTGTGCTGCTTCATTTCAACTTCAGATCTACATTAGTAACCTCATGTTCATAGTCCCCTGCTAATGTTGTGTGGAATTTTATTTAGTGTATCTGCAGTCTGGAGAGGGTGCATTGGCTAAGGGGGATGGAGAAACAGCTGACACGATAATGCTGTCTTTGTTTCCCTTGTGCAGAGACGGACAATTGGTCTTTCTGACTGAGGACGAGAGGGCCAGTCTGGCTCAGGTTAACCCGTGTAGCTCTGAACCAAGTGACAGCAGTCTGCTGGAGAAACTTTTCTCATCTGACATCAGCTCCGTGTACAGGCTAGGTAAATGAACAACAAGGCTGAGTATTCTGTGGTGTGAGAGGGAGGGGAAAGGGTTGGAGTCATAGAGTCATAATTGAAATATAGGTCATATTTGGTTTGATGTGCTGCTCCTGTTTGTTGCCTAAATAGTAGCACTGTTTTCCATCTCTATCCCTAGCGAGAAAACGGATGTTTAACATAATTTATGTTTTGTATTTTCCAGATAGATTGGATGAGTCTGACTTCATGTACATCAGGAATCAGCCAAAACATGGTAATTCTTCACCAGCTTCAGACAGAATTACAGACAGACAGTTTCATTAAAGCAAACATCTCACCGCTGCTTCTCTCTGTCCTAATACACTTGATATATTACAGATCATAAGGTCTCTGCGAGTGCCCGCCAGAGCCTCATGTCAGAGAGAAGTGGAGGGACTCCCCCATACCAATCCTCACCTCGCGCCTCTGTCTCTCACTCCTCTCCTCGTTTGTCCTACTATCATTCCCACAATCCACTGCCGCACGAGGGAGAGCGTCTGTCCTTTACTCTGGATGACACTTTCAGAGAGCTGGATGAGTTCCAGGAGGACCCACCTCTGTTCTTGGAGGAGAACAGCTGGGACGGGGAGGAATCTGAACTCAGTGACCCCACATTGAGCCTGCTCAACCATGAACATTTCCAGGTCGGCACAGTCCCAAATCAGGCCTTAAAGTGTTAAATACTTCATTAGGTAACAAGCGCAGAAGTCAAGCCTTCTTTCTGTTTCTCTTTTTCTTTTCTTTTCCTTTCTTTTCTTTTACCTTGCTTTCTTCAAATTTGATATCAATGATACAAACACTCAAAGTGAACTGCTTCTTTCTGCATTGCTCTTCAACCTTAAAAAAGATTAATTTGCCATCTACTCATACTAGCCTATTGTAGTTGACAACATCTAAAAACACAAATAATTGCCATGTACAGCTCTCAAAATAATTGGTTGTAATGTGTAGGTTACTGAAGACCAAAACCAAAAGAGCATAAGGCGAGCCAAGATTATGCATTGATGTGATTCTGTTACTCCCATTAACCTTATACTGTGTATACCAAACACATTCAGCCTGTCAGGAGATGTTTGTTTGTTATTTTTTTGCAGGAAGACTTCCTGCCCTTGTATGACCTGCAGCATTCATTCCTGTGGGTGACTTTCAGTGGGAAAACCGAGGACGAGCTATCAGGGCACCTAGAAAGTGTCAGAGAGTGTGCAAAGAGGATGGGCATGCACTGGGCCCATCGACGCGCATGCTTTCTCTTAGGAAGACTCTGCGCCAGAAAATTAAAGCTCTCACAGGTTTGTGGCTCATATTTACCATTTACTTGTTTTATGTCCATGGAATTGTCCCTAAAGAAAATGTAAAGTAAGCTCCATAACAGGACAAAACAATACAGCGAAAGCCCTCTGTAACTGTCTCTTAAAAAGACAATAAACATACTGAAACAAAGTCAAATAACATTCCCTTTTCAAAGTTCTGGTTGGACTGTCTTCACATCTGTTTGAAATCAGCTGTCACACTGTAAGTTTCCTCTTGTCCTCAGGCTCGTGTGTACTATGAAGAGGCCCTGAGTGTTTGCGTAGACAGTTTCTCTGACACGCCGCTCCTCATCGCTCTCTTCACTAACCTCACAGCTGTTTACTTGAAGCAGCGAATGACAGACAAGCTGCCGCAGACCCTAGAGAAGGCCAGTGCCCTGCTCCTCGGTCTGCCCAGCCATAACTTCACCTCGGTGGATGAGGTTGAGCTGCTCAAGCTAATCCTGAGAAGATCAGTGGTAATGGGGGACAAATACCTGGAGGCCCGTGTTTGCTACCTCATCTCCAACCTCTTCCTGCTCCTCAGGAAGACTGATGACGCCCTTCCTTTTGTTGAGCGACTCCAGTTCCTCTCTGTGACTCTCTCTGCCAATGACGGGCAGCCAATAGCTCCTTTGGACCTTAACTGGCTCTTGAGCTGGCTCTATCATCGCAAATACATGCCTTATTTAGCACTGGCTTCTCTGAGCCTGGACTCAAGACAGGACCACTCCCTTCATGAAGCTTTTCAGAGAATTGAATTATTTATTAGGAACTCTGTTCGTCTTAACCCGTGCTGGAAGGAAGGAACCTCCCTGCTCCCTGCCCAGATTGTGGTTTACCTTCAGCATGCCCTGCTCATAGCTGAACAAGGGCAGGAACTCAACACCCAGAGGGACCTATGTTTGGGCCTGGCCTCACTCTACCAGCAGTACGGTGCTCTTGATAAGGCAGTACGCTGTGCTCAGCAGGCCGTAGAGACAGGTGGACACATCAGTGAGGAGGAGGGCTTTGAAGCCTCAGTGCTGTTTGGTTGGCTGCTGGTGTTAACAGGCCAGGCTGAGCAGGCTCATAGTGTCCTACAGCCACTCCTAACATCACTCCAGGTACAGCAACCAAAGCAATCAAAGCTCTAGTAGGCTGAAATCAGGGGAAAATGTGAAAATATACCTGCAGCTCACTCCTCAATGTCCTAAGTGTAGACTGAATATAAAGATAGCAATGTGACAGCATTTCAAGACGCTATGGAAAAGCAAGGTTAAAATATCACAGATAGGGGAGCTGCCATGTTGTTTCTGCAACGAGACGCAGAGTCTGCACAGAAGAGATGCGACTGGTCATTAGAGCTGCCAGTCACCCCTTTTTGTTTATCACACTACACTACACTACAAAAAAAGTATTTCAAGAAAGTAAAAAAGCTTTTTTTTCCTAAAAAGAGAGAAATAATCTTGTCAAGCATGTTTTTCACTACAAGCTGAAATGTATAGCATCCCAGAACAGGAAGGACAGGGACACAGCGTCATGCTTCTTCTAAACCAATATCAAAAGTGTGTAAAACATGTATGTGCATCTCTCTTTAGGGTACAGACAGTCCCACTCAGCGAGGAGTTATTCACAACCTCTTGGCTTTGTGTCTGAGGCGACAGGGTCGCATCTCAGAGGCAGGTTGGCATCTTCAGTCTGCTTTGATAATCTCCAGGGAAAGTGGAAACCAGAGGAACCAGGCCCTGGCACTGGCCAATCTGGGCTGTTTGGCACTGGATGTGGGGGCATCGCGGGTAGCAGAACGCTTCCTGATCAGGTCAGATATCTTTCATTTAACAGAAAATATCCTTCAGGGAAGTTCTGACGCTAAATGTAGGAGGAGATTACAAAAAAAGGTGTTAATTCTTATTGTGATGTTTTTACCAGATCCCTGCACCTTTTCCTGGAGCTGTGGGAAAGCCCTACAGATGAAGAGCATGTTCAGACCTACCTTTGGCTGGGGAGGAGCTACAAAGACAGGGGGAAGAGTCAGGACATCAGAGCATGTTATGAAATGGGATTACTAATTGCACTCCATGCCAGAAACTTGCACAGTAAGTCGACATATTAAACATTTGTACATAAAACGCAATGTGAGCTAAAGATGACAATACACCGACTGATTGTCAAATTCTCGTTCTCAAACATGAATCTATGATTTATAGAAATATTTCACCTCAAGATCTATGTTTGAATATATGACATTTTACAGCTGAAAATAAAATCCTTCAGTGCTCTCTGGTGCACAACTGTATGAGCAACTGAAAAGAGCTCTGCTGCATTTGTCATAGGTCAGATGGTGGTGGCCAAGGTGTTGAGTCGGCTGTACGCTGACATGCTGCTGTATGGTCAGAGTATTGTCTACTATGAGCACTGTGTGTCAGTGTCCAGAGAGCTGAAGGACAAGAGGCTGGAGGGAGAGTATCTGGAAATCCTCAGCAGCCTCTACCTTTCACTCAACACTGAGAAGTGAGTTTCTGCCTCTCTACATCTTTTCCCCAGTATCTCTGTTTTTGTAAGTAAGCCTCAAACAATACGGTACAATCTCAACTCTGGATTGTGTTATGCAGATCGTCTCGTAAGTCTCTGGATTACACCAAGCAGAGCCTGAGGATATCTATTGACCTGGGCAAAAGAGAAGAAGAGTCAGAGACTTGGCTACAGGTGGGACGCATCTACTACTTCATCCAGGAGGACGAGTTAGCTGACATGTACTTACAGGTGAGGAGGAGGGAATTCATGAGAAAATTCGAAAAGGTGGAGTTTTTTGCTCATTCAAAAAACTAGAATTTGCTGTATGTAAACATTTCGGAGAAGCCCATTCTTCACAGCCACGATTGAGTTTAATTTCTTAATCAGCTGATTTACACTGTTCTTTGAAATATTCCACAATTAACAGGCAGCAGTGAAGACGGCCTTGAGGATGAATGACTCCCACTTTGCCATGAGCATCTACGAGGAGGCAGGAGATGTTTACTTCAAAGGCCACAGGAACCGGATGGCCTCACTGCCTTTCTACAGAGTAAGGCAGCACCGATAATAGATATATATCAGTTTCAATGCTCCATTGGCAAAGACAGCTTAATATCATAGACAATATTCTCTCGTGTTTTTTTTATTATGTATATGTAAGCATCTCTGATCTCATTTAACTAAACGGTTCATATTTTGTGTCAGGATGGCAGTTTGCCATTTGCACGGAGCATCAGAGACATCCATTCAGAGTTCCGCTTGTTGAGTAAACTGACAGAGCTGTTGATGAACCAGGGGGAGCAGGAGGAGGCTCTGCAGTATGCAACACTAGCTGTTGAGATTTCCAGCAAAACAGGTACTGATAAGAAGAAAGTGAGCAGAATCAGAGCCCCGTGATAGTACTGTAAACTCACAATTGCCATATGCAGCTGCAGTGGCATTAGTGAAGCTGGTCCTGTGCTGGTTTGTGAGCAGAAATCACTGTTTTTCTTCAGGTGTACGAGAATATGAGAGGACAGCCTACCACCGGCTAGCCACAGTCTACTACGGCCTGCAACGGTATGAGATGGCAGAAAACTACTACCTCAAGTCTCTGTCTTTCTGTCCACCCGTCCTGCAGCACCCTACGGAGACTCGCTACTACACAAAAGTGTACTGCAGACTGGGCAATCTCACTCTATACAAGCTTAAGGTACGACACATCAGTTCAATTATGTAATTGTAAACGGCTGCAAATTTCCAAATGATGAGTAATCTTTGCCTTTTCTTTGATAACCGAGCAAATAGACTTAAATCACAGTCACAATTGCAATATTGTCCACAATAATTGCAAGATGCTGGAGAAATTTGTAATATAAATGCTCAATCTGCAATGAAAATATAATCCAAAAGGTTGTTTCTCGTTCAAAATACAATGTTTTTCTCTCAAATTGATTGCCTTTTATTAAAATGTTTGGATGATAATAATTCTGTTAATTTTGCCGAACATCAACTAAATCCATTGTCAATTATTTTTACTACGCACTTTCTCCAGGATGCTTTTGATGCAATGGGCTACTTCCACTTGGCTCTGGCAGCTGCCCTGGAGGATCAAGCTAACCCTGAGGCTCTGTATGTGGTGTACATGAAGCTGGCTGAGATCCACGGCAACCACATGCCTGATGCTCAGCTGTGCCAAGTGTACAGAGACAGAGCGCAGAGTCTGAAGAGAGTTCTGACCGGGGAGGGAGGCGCCGCTGTTGGACAGGAAAACATGGACGATGCAGATGCAGGGTCTGGCCAAAAGAAGGAAAAGGACTCGGGTTTGGGACATACAGAAAGTTTGAGAAACGGTATCTCCACTTCTACAACCGAAGATGATCACTGTCAACGTGACTCAGTCCCAGGAACGCGTATAATCCTCGCAGACACACACGCTGAAAGTACGGACGCTACTGTTAAAGACAAAAAAGACGATCCAACTATTAGTCTTCCTGATACAGATGGCCCTTATGTGGACGCCTGTGAGTCTGACACACCGACCATCGCCAGTCATTCGTACAGTGACAGCATTTTTACCGAGTCCTTTGATACAGCTAAGGAGGAGATCACAGACTCCAGCAGCTCCACTGACACTTTACAAACTTACCAGAAACAAGCAGACGGGAGAGAGCGGCTCAGAGACTCAGACTTTAAGAATGACCACAGTGTACCTGTTAATCACGCGAATGAGCTAAGTGAACATAAAAACGGCCATAAAAAAGAGCTTGATATTCAGGCAGAACAGATGATCCCCACTCGAGAAAAAGAGGCCGACTCCGACTTTAATCAGAGGGATTTAATTCCAAAAGATGACAGTCGTGAGGACAATCAATCTGATACTGACCAGACAGAGACTTTAAGCATAAATACTGAAAGAGCTGTGGAGACCTGCTACGACACAGACAGAGAGAAATCTGAGACAGCTGACACACACAGTGAACACATAGACTTCAATGACGACTACACATAGTCTCCTAGTGGCACTTTAGGTTCTTGTTTGACATTTACTTTGTCACATGTACAGTGCACTGATCAGCGAACTGACTGCAACGTTCCAGGCACACGTCACTTGTTATATGTGCCTTTTGTGTAAAATAACCCGAGGTTATTACTGAACATTGTGCTAATTGTAATATATGTTTTGTAAATGATTTTTTTTTTTTGTATCTGTGGAAGATATATCTGAAAAGATAAAGAATGTTATTTTGTTTGTTAAGCATTCAGTGTTTTGTGCTTTTGTCCATTCAAATATGGGAGAAACACAGTGCAAAATATAGTAGCATTGAAAAAATGAAAAGAAAATCTCTCCCAAAAATGAATAAATAGATCAGAAAACAAAACGTCGGAGAGATCATCGTGACATTTCTGAAAACACATTATTTTTTCTAACAGAACGAGTAAATGAAATCCAAAAATCTGCGTCTGACTACTTTCCAGCTTCCAGTCTGTTGCTGTCAGACCGATTGTCTGTTCATACTGAGGACTTAAATCTGTAATTAAGACAAACACATGTACAAACAGAGTTAAAAGAGAAGTCATTTTCAGTCCCCCAATGCACAGTGATACAAATTTGGCATGCTGTAATAAGTACAAATCAGTCAGTGATGCAGATGAAGACGCTATGCAGAATGTTACTATATAATAAAAAACGATATTTAATATTTAATCTTGTACGACCTGGATCATAAGACCTACAAGAACAAAGACCTATGGCGTATGGCTGCCGCCGTTTCATGCAATAAAAGTCCTGGAGTGAGAATAAACCTGTCCCCAAGGAAGCACATAAAAAGGGCAGACAACTTAGTACAAAGTAAGAACAAAGCAAACTTTTTTCAGAAAACATACTGGCTTCCCACGTGAATGACAAAACTTTGAAACAGACTCACTTTTCTTCCCACAGTGCAGACTAAACATACAATCTGCACTGTTCTTATACCCATCTTCTGCGGGAGAACAACCCTATAGGAAGGGGATTTTTGTTTCCAGAGTTCCAGTGTTTTCTCCAAAGCCGTTGCCCTTTCTGATTTGTCCTTTTGTTGGGGCCACCGTGCAGAAAAGCCCAACATTGCCATGTCTTAAAAGAGCCACCAGGGAGAGCTATCATACTGATTTTAGTCTTTGCTGTAAAAGCCATCGTCATGGTGTTGTTCTGCGTGTGTCCAGAGGTGGGCAGTAAAAGACAGTGCGTAGTTGTGGTCTATGTCACCAAAGCTGCTGCAGACAGCCATTTACAACAGGTGAGAACGAGGGGGAAAGAGGAAACGATTTCTGTCACCTGCCTCACAGTGGCAGCCGTCCAGGCTGAGCACAATGAGAAGCTGGTCTGACTTTAATCGCACTTTTGGAGAGAAAAGTGTGCCTCGTATGCTTGAATTACAGTAATAAGATATTAACTAGTCTACATTTTCTAGATCTGGCCTAATGGAAAATGGAATTTAACCACCCGCAAGAGTGAAAGTTCAAGCAAACCAACACAAAAAGAGCCAGCAAAGGATTAGGCCGTTGCCATGAGCCAAAGGAAGCAATGTTTGCATACATGATCTGCATGCAGAACAACATCGCTGGACTTCCTCAAACAGGCATGAGTGTAACACAAGTTCAAAACAAGTCCATATTGTGCCAAAACAAGCACTGAATTGTTCTTCCTTTTTAAGTATTCCCAGGGTTACTTTCAAATAATTGTTAGGGACTTTCGCTTAATAAGTTTATGCGCTGCATGCCACTGAATACTTCTGGAGGATTACAGAAGTTCATTATTATCAACAGCAGAAATACAAACATTTAATTCTCATGCATTCCCAAAACACTACCATGTGAGGTGGATTCAGCAAGTCTGTAAAATGTTGAACAGTAGCTTTTGAATGCCTTAGACATATTGTAGGAGTGAATTTAGGAAAAAAATATCCAACTCTTAAACTTGCCTTTCAAGTCTTAGGTGAAATAGTACAGACCCAAATAAGAAGTAGTTGGAACACTGTGGAAAATGCAAATTGAAAAAGAATGCAGTGATATTCAAATTTACTTTGACTTGTATTTCATTGTAGACACTATGAACACAACAATTAGCATTTTCCATACTGTTGAAACTGTTCCTTATTCGGGGTTGCACATCAAGCTCCCAGCATGTTTCTTTATGAATACTCTCCTTCATGAAACCCCTTGTGACTTCCTTTAAAAATAAGTAGAAAAAAAGGAGAAACTAATAAAACCCAGGTTTATACTATATGACATTGTCAGATGGAAAAAAAAAACACCTAAGAACAAGAACTAAGCGTTAAGTCAAATATACACGCCGTAGTACATTTTTATTACTGTCACGTCATCATCATATATCGAAATATGTTGGTGTGAAAGATGTGGTAAATACAGCCAACAACTTCTGTTATGTAACAATTGTGTAACGGCGACAGTCAAGTCACGGTTCTCGGGAAAGTCCCATGCAAGAAATAACTTTCAAAGTATTATTTTTTCGTCTTGTGATGTGTGTGTGTGTGTAAAGTGACCGTTCCGGACGACCAAGAAGGCCACACCGCTACGCACGACATTATTTAGTGAAACAGTAGACTGCTAAGAAAATAAGCACATAAGAATGCACGTTGATGATTACTTGCTCTACCACAAAGATGTGATTGGATCTTCCTGCCAGGATATGACTTTTAAACAAACATATTTCAATTATTCAAAAGGCGGTGCCCTATAGCACTCCAACAATCTCACATCTCTCGTCTCTGCTGTTCAAAATACAATTATAGCGTTGTGTTGTAACTAGGAGTTTGTAATTGATGTAACAATCAGGGGTGTAGAGCTCAGAGGTAATTCCCTTTGATTACTTTGAATGACTCCTTACACGTATCATGTTATGTAGAAGCCACGTGATCATTGTCAGTGTAATAGCCAGTGTACGTTTATTAAAGCAGAGTTGTATATGACAGGTCTAAGTACTAGTTCTAACATATTATTCTGAGTCATTGGCATCAAAGCTGATTTGTTTTGCTGTAACATTTAGGACAAACTCATCCTGCCCTGTCCTTCTCTGTCCTCCTGTCATTATAACTCTCTGGATTCTCTGGTTACATTAACCTTTATTCTTGCGGCAGATGAATGCCTTTATCACATCAATCTCAACACACACACACACACCATCTCTGTCATCACGGGTGACTGGAGAGTGTGCCCTCTAAAGTATTAAAGAAAAGTTATTGTCTGAGGTTGAGTACTTCGCTGAAGATGATCTCACAGCAAACTGAAATTTTATCCATGCTTTCAGTCCTCTTGTGTCCCCGGGAAGGTCAAGGTGAATAAGTATAGCAGCTCGATCGTGATGAGAGTTCGTCCAGCAGGATTAACTCTGGTTTCACCCTATACTGTAACTGAGACAAACGAGGATTTTCAGTAGAGCAGGTTCAGGTTGACAGTGTCCTAAATGTGATGCTGCAAATGCCTGGAATGTGCCCCGATTTGATGAAGAGGTCTTGCAAGTTGGTTGCGTTTGATCTGGTCTGAACATTTATTTTCTGCTGCTAAAAAAGCATCGTAAAATTTGTCATTTCAAGTTTTTCATATATATATTTTAAATGTAATAACCTGTCAAGTTTACAGTTCTATTTAAATTAATTCAAAAGGCCATTAGTTTTGCCTGCGAGGAGAAATCTAATAATTAAAATACGTTAATGGATCCAGAAATTGAATGAAAGATTCTTTGAATGAAGGTGGCTCGCTAGTGCGTGACTAAAAACTATTAAAAAAAAATCAAGGAGTTGTATTGTTTTGTTGTCTTTTTCTATGGCAATCATGAGCAAACTGCTGATAGAAAACAAAGCAGACCGCCGTCTTGTAAGACGCCCATGCAAACTATTTACTACTGGCGTGAGTTGTGTTTGAAATACAATACATAGCTTCCATTCACAGCCGTGTTCCTCCGTTGACTCAGAGTTTACCACTGGATATTTCTTTGCCCCCAGACACTAACCATAAGCCCAGGAAGGTTACACATACCAACACACCAAGACACTGCGCACTTATCTATCCGCATCACCATATTAGGCATCTGTTCACTGAACTGACAAGTATCTTCGCATTTCATTTAGTAAACGCTGAAGGCGTGTCATGCTAATAGACCAGTAGTGATACGCTTAATCTTGCCTTGGTGTCGAACAAGGAATTTAAGCTCTTAATTTGCCACTGCAAAAATGGGACTCCTCTTGTGTTTGTGTTTCTTTTGAATAATTTAAAAGCTGTGAAATTTCCAGTTACTGGAAAAGATCAGCATTCAACTCAAATTGCTCCTATATGCTGTGCCTAATAGGACTGCAGTGTACAACAGTACTGCTGGGTGAAATGTGATTACTGTAACACACTGCTTCAGCTAGAAACACTGAAGGACTGCAAGACTAGACTGCAAACTTACTGTAATTCATGCTGGGTTCATAAAAAAGACAATTCCCGCGAGTTAGAACACATTATAATATACAACATTTATCTCGTCCTACTAGTATTGTTTAAACCAAAGAGAACTGCTGCAGTGTTGCATAAGGCTCTAGGTTAGCTCTAGAAACTTGGTCATACTTAACAAAGCCATCGATTATACAATGCTAACCATTAAGAATACAATAAACTGGAGCTGCCTCCCAGTCAAATTGATTGTCTGGCTGCAAATTATGACTGTTATTTTGTCAGATGATTGGGCTATTTGGGCGAGAAAAAAAAATTACAACGCTTGCGCTGTACTGCATGCTCTTGTCCTGTGTAACTGAAATCTACCAGCAGCAACCAATGAACACAGCATTTACAACGTATAGCCGACATACATCATGTGAGAAGTACCCATGCACACAATTAAAGACTTCGTCAACCCCATGGGAACTAAAGCCAGGATTCATTTGTCAATATTGAAAACCAGAAAATGTAATATATGCAGTTTGTGGGCATGCAGTCTGCTCAAAGGAGCCGCTTCATACATACAAAAGAGCACTGGGCAGCGTTGTGTTACTCGCCTTTGGTGAATGCTGGGTCTCTGGAATAAAAGAAAAAGAAGTAAAAGAAGAAAAGAAGCAGAAAAAAAAAAACCGGGCCATCTGAACCTTAAAGTGATTAACTTACTTGGAACAAAGCAGCAGGCACACAAGAAAAATGTACGAGAGAAAAAGAAGAAGAGGACAAAAAAGGAGGGAATAAAACAAGAGAAGGGAATGAGAAGAAGCAGTAGAAAGACAATTAAGGAACAGACGCAGACTGCTATACCATCGCGCTGGTTTTCTCGTGTGTCCTAGAGAGTTATTTTTAACCCTACATACTGTGTTAGAAATAACGTCACCATTATTTCACATCTATCCTATCAAAGCCTTGGTATTTTGCCGGTTGATTTAGTTGCAATGCATGTGAAATTGACATGAATTTGTTTCTTTAACCGCAATCTATTTCATTGCCAAAGCCTCCATTACTTTAAGAGAGGACTCGGGGAAAAGAGCTGACGTGGCACAATCTAGAGCCTCCGTCATCAAGGTTTGTGTCTCACAGACTTGAGCTTAAATCAACTTTTAAATAGAACTGTGAGCCAAATTCTCTTATCGTGTGAGCATGCATATTGCTGACATCAGAAAGGACACGTGAGAGACTGTGATGATGCAGTGATGAATGAGTAAATTAACTGGCTGGTAACTGCAGTTCGAGGCGCTGGTAAGAGTAGCAGAAATGTTAGCGGAATATAGCATGTTGGAGAGGTTAAACTTGTTTTCAATAAGATGTGTTTTATTGCATTTTCTTTGGCCTGGAGCTCATCTTTCGAGATTAGATTTGCTTTTTTAACCTCAGGTCAGGTATAGCTAGTTCTTCAGACGGGGCGTGGGGGGTGGGGTGGGTGGCGGGGGCAAGCCA